>JAUKNM010000087.1:230000-505000 GCA_030765045.1 Tenodera sinensis
TTCCGATGCTACACTGGGAAACAATTTTAGGAACAGGGGTATTTATAGGGGCGGGAGGGGTGGTTGGCAGGGATTGGTCCGCGAGCGGGCTGTGCGCGGCTGCTGATTGGTCGTTTCCAGCCATTCAGATGACGCGCTAATCCCCACCAGGGTTCTGGCCGTCAGTCACTCACTTAGAGGTGAACTGAAAACAGGTGTTTCTCTGTTTTGAATACAGATTGTACTTTCGCCTTTCCCATCTTCAAAGTTAAACCGCCGGACTTAAGATGTACTTTGGTAGTCTTTTTGATGGTAGTCGGCGTGGCTCTCTCTGGTCGTATTGTCCCAGAGTATTCACCAGAGGGTTAGGGTGGTTCTGGAGTTTGCTGTACATTGTTCGAGCGCGGGTTTTAATCACGCCGACAATGAACGGGATACCGGAATGTTCGTGGAGGATATGGGCAGGAAATCTCCAGCCGGTATCATAGATCATCCTTAATGCCCGGTTCTGCAGCGTCTGGAGTCTGATGAAGGTGGACTTTGCCACCACTCCCCAGATCTCGCATCCGTACAGGACCAGAGGTGGGATGATCGCTCCATACAGCTGGAGCTTCAGGCGTAAGGGCATGGTTTGGGAACTGAAAATTGGGTATAGCTGCCGGAGAGCAGCGTGGCCTTGCAGTACTTTGCCCCTGACGTGATGTCTATACGTCAGCCGCCGGTCCAGCGTGACTCCGAGATACTTCGCCGTAGTGACCCAGGGGATCCGACGGCGCCGAAGCACGAGGTCTCGCGGGAGCCGGTTGGCTTTCGTATTTGCCAGGAGAATCGCAGAGCTTTTCTCCGGGTTAATTGACATACGCCAGTTCTCGCACCATCTTCTGATGGCACAGAGCTGGGCTTGTACTTGTCGGTAACTGTAGCGCGGGTTCTTGTTAGTAGCGAAGATCATGAGATCGTCCGCATACTGACAGATGTGTGTGTTGGGGTGCGTGGGGAGATCGGCCATGTAAGCTGCAAAGAGTGCCGGTGACAGTACACTGCCCTCGGGGACTCCTGCGCCAATGGGCCTCTCTCTTGAGAATGATCCCTCCACCTTCACTCGGAAGCTACGTTCCTGTAGGAAACCAGCCACCAAGTAAATGTATGGAGGGGGGATTTCGTGTTGTATGAGCTTGTAGACAAGCCCCTCATGCCAAGTGGTAGAAAATGCCTTTTCCACGTCAAGCAACACTGCCACCGTTTTAGCCGTCTCCTGGTAAGCCAGGGAAGCTTTCTCGGCTACGCGCAGTAGTTGCTCAGTCGTGGAGTGGCCAGAACGAAAACCAAACTGATGTTCAGGTTGGAGACCTTTTTCCTCCAATAGAGGTCCGAGGCGGGACAGGAACAGCTTCTCGAATACTTTCGAGATAACTGGTAGGAGACTGATGGATCGATAACTGGATGGAAAGACCGGATTTTTGCCCTGCCTTAGAACGCACACCACACGCGCCTGTCTCCAGATAACTGGAAAATGACGCATGCTGAGGCATGCGTTATAAATACGGGTCAAGTGCATCACGGCTCTATGGGGAAGGTGCTGGAGCATTTCCGCTGTTACACGGTCCTGTCCAGGGGATTTTTGGTCTTTTAGGGATTTGACGGTGTTAGTTACCTCGCGAGGGGTAACTATCGGGATGTGAAACTCCTCGTGGCCCGCGGGTCCGACTTCTAAGAAGTCTTCTACCGCCTGTTCCACGAGGTCAGCATGGTAATCATTCTGTGGATCTTCCCTGGGCTGGAATTGAGTTTCCAGATAGTCTGCTAGCGCCTCTGTTTTTTCCCTCGGTTCAAAGACAAGTCTTCCCCGAGGGCTATGCACAGGATGCTGGTGTACAGATTTATCTTTCCGCAAGCCTCGGACGATGCGCCACCGTTTCCTCTCCTGGAGGTTTACATGACGCAATGTTTCGTCCCAAGCTGCTTGCCTATGTTTTCTTAGCAGTCGTCTCACCAGGGATTTGAACCTCTGGTGTATTACTCCTATCCTAGGATGTCGGAATCTCTGGCATAGCCGTCTGACTGCATTCTTTGCTTGAATGAGGCGTTTCAGTGGAACAGGGATAGATGTCGGGTTTGGTGCTTCGGTAGGAATGCGGTGTGTGTAAGCACGTACCGCATTTAGGACTGAGGATGAAAACCCCGCGGCCGCCTCCTCGAGAGCCTCAATCGAGTCTATTCGAGGATTTGCTTCCACGGAGTTTTGAAGGGCAAGGACGGCTGCGTCCCAGTCGACCTCTTCCACCCAGTCCGGTACTAAGATAGTGGGTAGCGAAACAGTACTGTTTTATTCACATCGTACATTGACTAAAATACTGTGCAAGTTACCCAATATAATATTACGCAAAGACCTTTATCAGTAGAAACTGTCATAAATACACCAATTTGTTTTACTAAATGTGTGTTATTTTGTAAAACTATTTAGAACGTAATACAGAAGTGTATAACAATTGTGTTGGCACCTTTTTAATGTTTGTCGCAGGAAGTACGCAGTGTCATCTAGCGTGTGAATTTGATTGCATGAAGCGCTCGAAATGTTTGTTTCACCACGGATACCTTGACAGAACGATGTAGAACCGGAAGTGCCTATTCCAGTCGGCACCCACTGGGATGAACGGACGGCGGGAGGGAAGCAGGGGCGGAGGGAGGGACGGACGGACGGATGGACGGAGAGACGGACGGACGGAGGGAGGGACGGACGGAAGGGGGGACGGACGGATGGAGGGAGGAACAGCAACGATTTTTAAAGTTTTAAGACACTCCATATAGCTATTGAAGCTGATGTATTGCTTAATGGCGCTATGTTTAATGCCTTTGATCTTTTTTATCACAGAGCCATCAATATCGAGAGCATACATTTTAGGCCTGAGACCAACGAAACGGCGAATGATTTTACCACTTGCTTCATCTTTAAACTTTCCCAGCACTTTTTTGTTTTGTGTAGAATAGCATGTATGCTAGGCAGGATAATCCGATGTATCCAGATGTTCAAGCATGTGTAATTTATCCTGGTGTATATCAGCTGTAGTCACTCGATGGATGAAGGAATCTGTATCTGTATACAACAGTTTAAGATTCTGAGCTCCATAATATGGAAGTAACACATCATATTGATATGAATACATTAGCGTCTTGGAAATGTCTAGTACACTCATGCCAATGTATATAGGCTTGTTGAACACTATTTTACGACAAGCCATATGAACAGCAGCAAGATTAAGCCCGTATATAGTTTGATCGATAAATGTAGGCTTGGCTATAAGTTTTTCCAGAGTCTTCTCGTTGGTAACAAGGCGTATATCCATTCGATTCCGTATATTCTCCATAGTTTTGCCAAACATAGCGTTGTTGAAAAGTTTATACAAATCCTTTTCAAAATCGTTTCTTGCTTGCTGCCGTAGACGATTATTAAATTCGACGTAAGCCTTTAACCAACAATATTGACGGAATATTAGTGCTCGATGAATCTTTACTAGTCGTAGACCATGACTAAGAGCCTGTTTCAAGGCCATGTAAAGTACCACATACTTCTTTTGGGATCCAAGATGGGCAATTAGTTTCTTGGAAGACGATTCCCCCGGTTTCATACTCTCAGGCAGAAAGGGTAAATCGTTATGAAGTTCATGTAGCTCTACAGGATATTCCACGTCAACCTCCTAGATATATCCAAAGGAATCATCCCCCTTCAACGAACCGAGATGTATATCCTCAGGAGAAACCCATATAAATCCTCCATAAGGAAGGGCGTGACACATAGCCCAGCCGTACTCGTTATTGGCGTCTTCGTACGTAATAAAATGAGAGGGTTTACGAGGATCATACTGTTCCATATAGATATTATTAGCCTCAGCATACCGGTGAGAAACCTGGCATAAACCTCCTCTTATACCAGATTCAACCATGAGCAGCTGATCATAATCAAGAAGCAATTCCAACTCGATTCCAGTATACAGCAGCTTAGCATCCCATGTAAGTCCTGAAGAGGTAAAATAATGGGTAGGATCGACTTTATGAGTTTTCAGAGTTTGATCTCTAAATGTTTCAAAGACATCCGTAAGGAGAAGAACATCAGAGGTTAAGTAAATATCACTGTGTTCACCTAAGTTTTCCACATTAAACTGGTTCCATACATTTCTAGCATGCTCATAGTCATCCTCGGCAATTTCTTCACTGTTTAACCTGTTGTAGAATGCCTCCCTTGTAGGCAGCTGAGTGTCGTTCAAAACATCCCATGATGTGAGGTGATCGTAGGGGAACACTCCCTTACGAGTCATCAAGCCAATCTTCTCTTGTCCGAAGTACTTCTCTGTTTAGGGATACGTAGTGAGGTTTTTCACTAACTTGTCCAAGCTTGTACTCAGGAAATGGTAGGTATCCACAAACCTGAGTTTAACATCTCCAACATACTTTGAGAATGAGATGTAGCTTTCTTCAGAGCTTGGTATTACCTCCACTCTTTCGCTTGTGCAACCTAACTCCTTAACAATGAAATGAGAGTCATACCCACTGAGGTTATGCATGAAGACAGGTATATAATTAGGTGTTTTACAAGCCAGGTTACATTTATTGTGTAAAGATCCTCTGTACATCCCGGACACATGATCGTGATCGCGGACCTTCCAATTATCTTCTGTAAATTCATGTCCACACAGGTAGCATATTGTAGAAGCATCGAATGATTCTTGTTCTTCAGCTGTAAGATTAAGAGGTTTAGCAGATTTGTATAACTCGCTAATTTTATTTGCCAGATCCATCAGACATTCCATAAACTTCTGTGCGGCGTCAGACCCTCGGTAAACATACGGTTCAGTAGGAAGAGTTGTTTCTAGTTGTTCAACACTAGACGAAGGTTTCACATAAACGCAAAAGCTCACAGGAGAATGACTTTGATAGGGAGTTGTGTAGGAGGTTTCAGGGTTAGAGGAACAGGTATGAAGAGGGGCGAGAATGCTCTCAAAATCGGCGTAGATGACATATGGCAGTTTCAGCATTCGTTCCACGTTTTTTAATCTGACGATAGAGTTTTCCTTGGTAGGCATGACGCATCTAGCAATAGCGTGGTGTCTACATATTTCTCTATGCTCCTCCAATTTTTCCATTCCACTTCGTCCATGTTGGTCATCAAAATGACTGAAGCAACGTTTACACGTATATATTTTTCCATGATGGTTAGTTTTCTGACGACGAATAAGCGTCTCAAAGTTCTTTATATACACATAGTGATGTCTGTCAGTAGCATCACTCAACAGAAGGAGATCGCGATGATCATCTAATTCTTCATCAATCACCTTTATCGGAAACACTTCATGTTTATCATCCACTCCAAACACATTTATGGATATATTATTGAGTTTTTCAAATTTAGCGATTTCACCCAAGCTCGTAGGAAATGAGACGCATGAGAATTCGTATTTTTCTTGGAGATCCTTATACTTGCTAACACGCTGAGGTTTATTTCGAATGAACTTAGCAAGAACAGGGTACATAAAGCATTTCTCATCGCTGTAGTTCTGAGGGTTTATACAGGCTTTTCTAGCATCCAAAGATGACGGTAGAGGAATATAGCTGCTCCCTCGAAGAAGATTATACTTGTTAATACGCAGTCGAACACCATCAACAGCCAGTGGAGCCCAATTACTAACTTTAAGCTTACTTTCCTCCATTTCAACACGAAGCTTCTCGAATTTTTTTTCCAAGATGGCATCCAAGTCGCTATCTAAAAACACAGCCTGATTACGCGTTTTGAAGGCTTTGTTAGTAGTGTCTCCAACGGCATTCACAAATTTGCATTCAGCCATAATGTTAATTTTCAAACTTTTATGAGCCCGCAGTTCCTTCGGAACAGCATGAATTATACGCTGCTTAGCCTGCTGCAGGTATGAATTTAAATCCTGACTTGCTGGGCATTGGATGAAATACGATTTCAGCCGATCCTGAAAAGCCGTTTCATATTCTACAATATCATCTTCATCAGGAGACATTAACAATAATTTATGCTTAGTAGGTTCGAATTTGACTTTCTTAGCATCTTTAGCCCTCTCACAGCGCCCTTCATGAACATCCCTTCGATTTTCAGTACCGTAAACATCACCACAATGTCTACACTCGAAAAACTCCCCACATACCAGCTCATGCCTCTTCTTATGATAGTCGCGTAGAAAAATCTTTTCGCATTTACTGCACCTATTATCTGGTATAGCGTTCAGAACCGACTCCATCATTTCACCACTCCACATCTTTATAATATGTAGTGGAACACTTGTAAATTATACAAATCAGTAAATGCTTGCAGCACTTTCCACTGACTCGGCTCGATAACTTATCAAAGCTATTGAACGGTAATCTCGCTAAGAGAAGCTGATGTGCTCGACTCGAAGGTTAATTACTGAATAACTATGTAAGCTCAAACAAACCCTACTTATTCCACTAGCACGTACCTTATAAATGACTACGCCATTCAAGATTCAGTTGGTATTTTTAAAATATATATCATTAAACTACGTGAGTCAAGATTAACTTGTTTCGTTTTTATTTGCCAGTTCAACGTTAACATGCATTTCCCCTCATTTTTAAAGTTTAAACAAGGTAAATTATATTTCAACCACTGTATTTATAGAAATAAATGTTTATAATTTTAACACTTTCATGCCGAACACACACACACACACACACACACACACACACACACACACACACACACACACACACACACACACACGTACACACACACACACGCAAAATTAAGACGTGAAACGGCGGTTATGTATCTTTAAGTAACATTACTTTTATCGATATCGGATGACAGTAATGGAACCATCTAAACAATATTTGAACGCTTAAAAAACCAATTTTCTGCTATATGTCATCAAACCTTCCTATTTTTATGACTTTTTCTCGTCTTTTGCGCACTTTGAAACGAATCCAACAGAAAAGTTAAAACGCGAAACGGCGGTTATGTATCTTTAAGTAAGATTACTTTTATCAATATCAGATGACTCACGATAATTCAAGATCACGATTGCAACGCCTCATAGCGGCTTCAATACTAAAACGCACATTCGACAGTTTTATACTCTTTATGACGGTAAATTATATATTAGCCCTCAAATTATCATTATTTTTATGGTTTGCCACCGTTTTTACGTACTTTGCGACGAATCCGACAGAAACATTAAGACGCAAAACGGCGGTTATGTATCTTTAAGTAACATTTCTTTTATCGATATTGGATGACAGTAATGGAACCACCTAAACATTATTTGAACGCTTAAAGAAACAAATACCACGTATTTTTATAATTCTTTCTCCATTTTTATTCACTTTAAGACGAATCAAGCGTCAAATTAAAACATGAAACGATGATTATGTTTCTAAGTACCATCATTTCAACAACAAAGACATTAATTTTAACTATCACCATGAAATAAACCTATTTACACGCGTCTTAACACGCTAACATACTATATGTTACAATATCTCAACTGAACCTCTTTTAAACATGTCCCAACAGGTAAAATCGTCACCATGTCATTAGTTGAGAAACCCTAGCCTCAAACACAGGTGTAAACCTCTCTAAAAACGTGTCCCAACAGGTAAAAGCATCACCTTGTCATTAGCGGGAGGAAACCCTAGCCTCAAATACAGGCGCCGGCATTATAACCATGTCATCAGCAAGCTTGAAAGCTCTCAGAGCAATCATATACCACATAAACACTCGACAATGCTTTTAGGCATCTTTAGCATATTTTCTTCGTCGTCGTCGTCTTCTTCTTCATATATTCTCATTCTCTTTCATGCTAACAGGGAATATACGCGAACTGAAGGTTATTAGCTGAAATATAGAATAAAATCTCTTCTTCTTCTTGTTCTTCTTGTTATTTTGCTTATTCTTCTGCTTATATTCTCATTCTCGTTCATGCTAGCAGGGAATATAGACGTAACTGCACGTTATCAGCTTAAATATCTGAGAAAATAACATTCACCGTTAATTATATGTAAAGCTACTTTTTCCAAATTATACGTAATTTAAGTTTCTAGAATCAAGGCAAGTAACGTTTCTCTCAATAAGAGCATTTGATAATTGATTTTGTAAATAATAAAACCAATTTAAACTTTATAACAAGCCTCTAAGACCTGCAGTTACAATATATTTACATGGAACCTTGGAGATTCGAACGAGACCCACAGGATAAAAATTACCATTCTATCAATAATTCAAGAGCAGATATTTAACTGAAGTGTTTAATTTTTTTCTCATCACGCTAACTTTATTGATTTGCGAATAAATCGACTTTGAAGTAATTGCCCCGTCCCGGTAACCAAACTAGGAGTCTTAAGAATAAAGTTTTCTCATTTGTCATTTTATATATCGAGTTATCCTACCTTTGCATTACAACGCTATCGCAAACGCAACAAATCGCGATATAGAGCAAATTTCAATAATTCTCCACAAGACAGGTACCGAACCTCCGATACGTCAACTCTAGCATGTTAGAAAATAATCGTCCTTTACAAGTATTATCATATAAAGTTTATTTCAGTATTCCAACACATGCGGTTTTCGAAATAATTAAATTTACCAAATCAGGATACTAACCCAAGACTCCAGGATCCCGTATATAACACAGAGGAAAGCCCATAACAGTATAAATTTAATAAAATTTATTCGAAGTTTTTATCACTAATGGTTCAGGAATTACTCCAATAATAATTCTTCATTTGCACGGGGATCGAGCGAGGGACTCACGGGCAGGAATTATGCCAATAATAAAAACATTGATGTACACAGATTTTCAAAGTTGGCGCTATGAGGCGCTGCAATCGTGATCTTGAATTATCGTGAGTCATCTGATATTGACAAAAGTAATGTTACTTAAAGATACATAACCGCCGTTTCGCGTCTTAATTTTTCTGTTGGATTCGTTTGAAAGTAAGCAAAAGACGAGAAAAAGTCATAAAAATAGGAAGGTTTGATGAAATATAGCAGAAAATTGGTTTTTTAAGCGTTTAAATATTGTTTAGATGGTTCCATTACTGTCATCCGATATCGATAAAAGAAATGTTACTTAAAGATACATAACCGCCGTTTCATGTCTTAATTTTGCGCTCGCGCGCGCGCGCGCGTGTGTGTGTGTTCGGCATGAAAGTATTAAAATTATAAACATTTATTTCTATAAATACAGTGGTTGAAATATAATTTACCTTGTTTAAACTTTAAAAATGAGGGGAAATGCATGTTAACGTTGAACTGGCAAATAAAAACGAAACAAGTTAATCTTGACTCACGTAGTTTAATGATATATATTTTAAAAATACCAACTGAATCTTGAATGGCGTAGTCATTTATAAGGTACGTGCTAGTGGAATAAGTAGGGTTTGTTTGAGCTTACATAGTTATTCAGTAATTAACCTTCGAGTCGAGCACATCAGCTTCTCTTAGCGAGATTACCGTTCAATAGCTTTGATAAGTTATCGAGCCGAGTCAGTGGAAAGTGCTGCAAGCATTTACTGATTTGTATAATTTACAAGTGTTCCACTACATATTATAAAGATGTGGAGTGGTGAAATGATGGAGTCGGTTCTGAACGCTATACCAGATAATAGGTGCAGTAAATGCGAAAAGATTTTTCTACGCGACTATCATAAGAAGAGGCATGAGCTGGTATGTGGGGAGTTTTTCGAGTGTAGACATTGTGGTGATGTTTACGGTACTGAAAATCGAAGGGATGTTCATGAAGGGCGCTGTGAGAGGGCTAAAGATGCTAAGAAAGTCAAATTCGAACCTACTAAGCATAAATTATTGTTAATGTCTCCTGATGAAGATGATATTGTAGAATATGAAACGGCTTTTCAGGATCGGCTGAAATCGTATTTCATCCAATGCCCAGCAAGTCAGGATTTAAATTCATACCTGCAGCAGGCTAAGCAGCGTATAATTCATGCTGTTCCGAAGGAACTGCGGGCTCATAAAAGTTTGAAAATTAACATTATGGCTGAATGCAAATTTGTGAATGCCGTTGGAGACACTACTAACAAAGCCTTCAAAACGCGTAATCAGGCTGTGTTTTTAGATAGCGACTTGGATGCCATCTTGGAAAAAAAATTCGAGAAGCTTCGTGTTGAAATGGAGGAAAGTAAGCTTAAAGTTAGTAATTGGGCTCCACTGGCTGTTGATGGTGTTCGACTGCGTATTAACAAGTATAATCTTCTTCGAGGGAGCAGCTATATTCCTCTACCGTCATCTTTGGATGCTAGAAAAGCCTGTATAAACCCTCAGAACTACAGCGATGAGAAATGCTTTATGTACCCTGTTCTTGCTAAGTTCATTCGAAATAAACCTCAGCGTGTTAGCAAGTATAAGGATCTCCAAGAAAAATACGAATTCTCATGCGTCTCATTTCCTACGAGCTTGGGTGAAATCGCTAAATTTGAAAAACTCAATAATATATCCATAAATGTGTTTGGAGTGGATGATAAACATGAAGTGTTTCCGATAAAGGTGATTGATGAAGAATTAGATGATCATCGCGATCTCCTTCTGTTGAGTGATGCTACTGACAGACATCACTATGTGTATATAAAGAACTTTGAGACGCTTATTCGTCGTCAGAAAACTAACCATCATGGAAAAATATATACGTGTAAACGTTGCTTCAGTCATTTTGATGACCAACATGGACGAAGTGGAATGGAAAAATTGGAGGAGCATAGAGAAATATGTAGACACCACGCTATTGCTAGATGCGTCATGCCTACCAAGGAAAACTCTATCGTCAGATTAAAAAACGTGGAACGAATGCTGAAACTGCCATATGTCATCTACGCCGATTTTGAGAGCATTCTCGCCCCTCTTCATACCTGTTCCTCTAACCCTGAAACCTCCTACACAACTCCCTATCAAAGTCATTCTCCTGTGAGCTTTTGCGTTTATGTGAAACCTTCGTCTAGTGTTGAACAACTAGAAACAACTCTTCCTACTGAACCGTATGTTTACCGAGGGTCTGACGCCGCACAGAAGTTTATGGAATGTCTGATGGATCTGGCAAATAAAATTAGCGAGTTATACAAATCTGCTAAACCTCTTAATCTTACAGCTGAAGAACAAGAATCATTCGATGCTTCTACAATATGCTACCTGTGTGGACATGAATTTACAGAAGATAATTGGAAGGTCCGCGATCACGATCATGTGTCCGGGATGTACAGAGGATCTTTACACAATAAATGTAACCTGGCTTGTAAAACACCTAATTATATACCTGTCTTCATGCATAACCTCAGTGGGTATGACTCTCATTTCATTGTTAAGGAGTTAGGTTGCACAAGCGAAAGAGTGGAGGTAATACCAAGCTCTGAAGAAAGCTACATCTCATTCTCAAAGTATGTTGGAGATGTTAAACTCAGGTTTGTGGATACCTACCATTTCCTGAGTACAAGCTTGGACAAGTTAGTGAAAAACCTCACTACGTATCCCTAAACAGAGAAGTACTTCGGACAAGAGAAGATTGGCTTGATGACTCGTAAGGGAGTGTTCCCCTACGATCACCTCACATCATGGGACGTTTTGAACGACACTCAGCTGCCTACAAGGGAGGCATTCTACAACAGGTTAAACAGTGAAGAAATTGCCGAGGATGACTATGAGCATGCTAGAAATGTATGGAACCAGTTTAATGTGGAAAACTTAGGTGAACACAGTGATATTTACTTAACCTCTGATGTTCTTCTCCTTACGGATGTCTTTGAAACATTTAGAGATCAAACTCTGAAAACTCATAAAGTCGATCCTACCCATTATTTTACCTCTTCATTACTTACATGGGATGCTATGCTGCTGTATACTGGAATCGAGTTGGAATTGCTTCTTGATTATGATCAGCTGCTCATGGTTGAATCTGGTATAAGAGGAGGTTTATGCCAGGTTTCTCACCGGTATGCTGAGGCTAATAATATCTATATGGAACAGTATGATCCTCGTAAACCCTCTCATTTTATTACGTACGAAGACGCCAATAACGAGTACGGCTGGGCTATGTGTCACGCCCTTCCTTATGGAGGATTTATATGGGTTTCTCCTGAGGATATACATCTCGGTTCGTTGAAGGGGGATGATTCCTTTGGATATATCTAGGAGGTTGACGTGGAATATCCTGTAGAGCTACATGAACTTCATAACGATTTACCCTTTCTGCCTGAGAGTATGAAACCGGGGGAATCGTCTTCCAAGAAACTAATTGCCCATCTTGGATCCCAAAAGAAGTATGTGGTACATTACATGGCCTTGAAACAGGCTCTTAGTCATGGTCTACGACTAGTAAAGATTCATCGAGCACTAATATTCCGTCAATATTGTTGGTTAAAGGCTTACGTCGAATTTAATAATCGTCTACGGCAGCAAGCAAGAAACGATTTTGAAAAGGATTTGTATAAACTTTTCAACAACGCTATGTTTGGCAAAACTATGGAGAATATACGGAATCGAATGGATATACGCCTTGTTACCAACGAGAAGACTCTGGAAAAACTTATAGCCAAGCCTACATTTATCGATCAAACTATATACGGGCTTAATCTTGCTGCTGTTCATATGGCTTGTCGTAAAATAGTGTTCAACAAGCCTATATACATTGGCATGAGTGTACTAGACATTTCCAAGACGCTAATGTATTCATATCAATATGATGTGTTACTTCCATATTATGGAGCTCAGAATCTTAAACTGTAGTATACAGATACAGATTCCTTCATCCATCGAGTGACTACAGCTGATATATACCAGGATAAATTACACATGCTTGAACATCTGGATACATCGGATTATCCTGCCTACCATATATGCTATTCTACACAAAACAAAAAAGTGCTGGGAAAGTTTAAAGATGAAGCAAGTGGTAAAATCATTCGCCGTTTCGTTGGTCTCAGGCCTAAAATGTATGCTCTCGATATTGATGGCTCTGTGATAAAAAAGATCAAAGGCATTAAACATAGCGCCATTAAGCAATACATCAGCTTCAATAGCTATATGGAGTGTCTTAAAACTTTAAAAATCGTAAGAACTCCTATGAACTTAATCCTATCCCGGCATCTTAATGTTTCTACAGTTGAATCTAATAAAATAGCTCTGTCGCCTCATGATGACAAGAGAGTAATTGCTGAGGATGGAATATCAACGTATGCGTACGGGCATTACAGCGTTGCAACCCACGCGTAGGAGAATGCAGCTTAGGTCTCAAGATAATTATTTTCTCCGTTACGTCTCCTGTAGAAAATGAAAATTTGCGTGACTCCTCCACGCCTTCACGAAGAAAGAAGAAAAATAAAACAGCTTACTCATCTGGTCTCTCCACGCCTCCATGATACTTGTCGAAGAAAGAATAAGAATAGAAATTATAAAGGGAGGCGTTAACTCTGCCAATAGACTTTAACTCTAGTGCTGGTCTCCAGCCCAGATAAAAGAGGAGAGGCGTCTACCCTACTACCTTAAAATAAGTATACCCTGATTAACTGTATATAATCAGAAGATTGTGTTAAAATACTATTAAGGATATTGTACGTGTCTTAGAAATACTGAACTATAAGTACTTCAACATCATTGGTTAGAACATATTTTAGTGCTAGTTTAAGGCTCTATAAAGGGTTAGAAAAAACAATAATGATAAATGAAACTGTAAAAGAATACTTTAAAACAGCCGGTTAGATTATAATACGCGGGTTTGGTGATGGTTGTGTTGGTGATGATTATGGCTGTGATGGAGATGATGGTAAAGAGTGTGATGGTAACGATGGTGAGGATGGTGGTAATGGTGATGGTTATGGTATAGATGGTAGCGATGGTGGTGATGGTGAGGATGGCGGTGGTGGTGGTGATGGCGGTGGTGGTGGTGTTCGTGTAGGTCATGGCGGCGGTGGTGATGACCGAGGTGTGGGGTGCTGCGATGGTTGTGGTCGTGCAGGTTAAGATGGCGCTGGTGATGATGGTTGTTGGTTGAGTTAGGTTAGGTTAGGTTAGGATAGTCTTAGAAGGAATGTGTGCAACGTTTGACGTGTTACCATTAGAACATACAGAACTAGCCAAAATAATCGTTAAATGAGGTTAACATGTGTATCATACTGGAGCAGTGCACAAAGACGGATACAATAGCTATTTGAATAACAAGGTTACAACGTCTTCTAATGTTAGTTTACAAAACGAGTTCGAGGGAGGAGAAAAAGAAAAATGTGTAACGTTAAATAACGTTGAAGAAATGTCTCTAAAGAGGTTTGTGGATAAGTTAGGTTAGTCTTAGAAAGACTGTGAACAATTCTCTAGACGAGAACATCATACACTTACGAAAGGATGGAATTTGATCATGAAAGCATAACAAATCCCTAAAAAGGCTCCATATACCCCTTAAAAGCATTAAAACATACTAAAGACATGAGAATACCTGACAATCGGGACAAACCTTCAAAAATTCGAGAAAAAAGAACCTCCAGAATACCGCAAAGGCGGCTAAAATAGCAACTAAGCTCCCAAAAAAGCATCAACGTTTCGTAAAAAGTATGGCAAATACTTAGGGTTCGCATGTCCGAGGGTCTAATACCTTCGGAGTAGCTATCTAAAGTTACTGAAAAAAAATCTGCAAAAGAAAGCGGGATGTCTAAGACTGAAATGGTACGGTGTGAAGGTCATAATAGGTTAGAATAGGTTATAGAAGAATAGAACGCTTAAGTTAACTAGGAATGAAATAGGTTGGGTTGAGCCAGGTTAAAATATCTTAACAAATAGGAAGATTTATGCTCACTTAGGTTAAGTAGCATTAGGGTAGGTTACACGAGTAGAAGTATGAGGCTTAGGCTATGTTAAATTATGAAAGTTCAAAGTAAAAAAGAGTGGGAGCTAGGTTAGGTTAGGATAGGTTAGACGAGTAGAAGTATGGGGCTTAGGTGAGGTTAGGTTAGGATAGGTTAGACGAGTAGAAGTATGGGGCTTAGGCTAGGTTAGATTAGGTTAGGATAGGTTAGACGAGTAGAAGTATGGGGCTTAGGCTAGGTTAGGTTAGCTTAGGTTAGGTTAGGTTAGGTTAGCGGGGCTATGTGGGGCGAGGTAACATTATGTTGGGGTAATATATTCAATCAAGATAGAAAGCTCTTGCGTTAGGAGACATACATCGATATAGTGAACGGCATATTCAACTACCATGAACGCTCACAAACATACATACACTGCTATAGGCTTTAAAAGTTATCCCTAGAGATTCATTCAAACACCTACAACGTCCTGTTTCCCCTACCACCTTACCTAGTAATGCTTAGATTACGCATGGCGGCCATCTTGCCCATAAAAAAGTGGCCCAGCTTTCCCTCAACTACCCTACAAAAGAAATAACAGCAGTTCATTGTATAGCTCATCAGGAAAACTTCTGTGCCAAAACACTGAATGTAAACAATGTAATGAGTCTGGTTGTGAAGATTGCAAAGAAACTGAGGTCCCACGGTCTAAAACACAGACAATTTAAAAGCTTCTTAGAAGATTTAGAGCATGAGTATGGTGATATACATATCATACAGCAGTTATGTGGCTCAGTCGAGGCAAGGTTTCAAGCAGATTCTTTGAATTATTGGATGAGATACGTTTGTTCATGGAAATGTGCGGAGAACCTATTGATGGGATCACGAATGTTAAGTGGAAATGTGATCCTGCATTTATGACCGATATAAGTGAATATTTGAATACTTTGAATGTTTCACTTCTAGGGAAAAACAAATTAATCACAGATATTTTCTGTAGCATTGAAGCTTTTAAAAATATGCTCTCATAAAGGGGACATCAACTGTCAAATGGTGATCCTTGTCATTTTCCCAGGTTGGAAAGTGTGATCCGTAATTGTGATTCCCTAGAAGATGAAAATCTGCACATGCTTTCCCGTGCGTTTGATGAAAGATTTCACGACCTCACGGGCTTAAAAATGGATTTTGATTTATTCACTACACCATTTAGCATGAATATTGATGTACTAACAAAGACGTTCAACTGGAGCTTATCGCATTGAAAGGTGACATTGAGTTAGCTGACAGTTCCAGAAACAGGGAAAGTTTGCTAGATTTCTACAGATTTCCTAAATCAAGATTCCCTCGATTACACAGGCGTGCGGCATCTATGATTGCAATGTTTGGTTCGACCTATGTATGTAAATCCTTATTTTCAGCTATCAAACGCATTAAAAACCCTCAGAGATCCAACATCAGTGATCATAACTTGAAGTGTGCATTAAGGGTCCAGGGTTGTTTCATTGTCTCCAAATGTGGCGAATATTGTGAAAACCAAAAGATCTTAGAAGGCAAGAGTTTCTACCGAAAACTGAGTGTATTAAATTTTTAATTGAAACGTGTATATTCGTTTAATATGAAGTATTCTGTGTAATACTAGCACTGCATAGTAAATATTATTTTGTTATTTTATATTTTTCAAATGTTTCAGGATCAAAATTATGCTAATTTCCACAAAGTACTGTTTCGTTCTTATAGTTAAAAATATTGCTTTTATAAGCCATCATTTGGTTGTATAGGATTGAAGGCTATAATAATCTTACTGGTATTGGGTAGTTTTATCTATAATTTAATAACAAGTACCAGAGAGATATTAAACCACGTGTTATACAGTTTCTGAATTGTTCTTTCGCTACTACCCTGTCCTTAATTATTTAATGGTAATGCAAGTGCAGATTATGGAACGCCACTGCGCGACGTTGTGATTGACAGATCTCCCCAGCACTCGCCAGCAACGACCAGGCACGCCGGCACCGTGCGAACTGTATAGGCACACCGTGCATGTCAGTTGGCGGTCCCTGGTTTAAGAGTTACGTTCTTAAAATGGGAAAGTGATACCATTAGTTGTATATATTGCAACTATGAGGACTCAGTAGAACACACTTTCTTCCACTGCCCACGATGGGAGGGAAAAAGGGAAGCATATGCAAAACTGGATATGCAATTGTCAGTAGAAAACCTCTGCATTGTTACGATCGAGAAAAAAAAAGAGGCATGGAATATGGTGAAACAACTAGCAAGGTACATCCTTGAAACCAAAGAGAGTGACGAAGTTTGTATAGGAAATACGCTAGAGCTATTTTAAACAGATATGTCCAGGTTAAATGCGGCATCTTTTAAAACTAACATCCTGAAGTGATGCACTTTTGCGGTTCCAGGTGGCATGCTATGTGAATAAGCGTTTTTCAGTTGGTAAGAATCCAACTCAAATTGGCGTCTAAGATTTTCCCCTTGCTATAAAAATCACCATTACCACTACCACTACTACCACCACCATCACCACTACCACTACTACTATTACCACCACCACACCCACCATCAACACTACCACTACTACCACCACCACCACCACAACCAACACCATCACCACTACCACTAATTCTACTACCACTACTACCACCACCACCATCACCACTACCACAAACATCACCACTACCACTAATGCTGCTGCTACTACTACCACTACCACTAATGCCGCTGCTACTACTACTACCACTACCACCATCACCACTACCACTGCCACCACCATTACCACCAGCACCCGTAACACCACCATCACCACTACCACTACTACCACGACCACTACCATCACAACCACCATCACCACTACCACTACTACCGACACCACCATCAGCACTACCACTATCACTACCATCACCACTACCACTACTACTACCACTATCACTACCATCACCACTACCACTACTACTACCACCACTGTCACCATCACCACTACCACTACTACCACCACCACTATCACCACTACCACTACTACACCACCACCCTCACCGCTACCACCACCATCACCACTACCACTACTACCAACACCACCACCATCACCATTACCACTACTACCAACACCATCACCACTACCACCAGCAGCACCACCACCATCAGCACCACTACTACCACCACCACCCTCACTACTACCACCACCACTATCACCACTACCACTACTACCACCACCATCACCACTACCACTTCTACTAACACCACCACCATCACCATTACCACTACTACCAACACCACCACCACCACTACCACCACTATCAGCACCACTACTACCACCACCACCACTGTCGCCACCATTACCACCACTACCACCACCATCACCACAAAAATATGACGATGTAAACTAAGATAACTACCCCTGGAAATACAATATGCTGAGGCAAAATAAAGTAATAGAGGTAGGCGTCTTTCGATGTTATGTTCCAACGGTTCCGAAAGTCGTCAGTTGCAAGAGGGCCACTTGATGTGGATAGCAAGACGCCATCAACGTCCTCATTAAGAAAACCGCTATCACCACTACCACTACTACCAACACCACCATCATCACTACCACTACTACTACCACCACCACCAGTACCACCACCACTACCACTACTACCAGCATCACCACCAACACCACTACCACTACCATCACCACTACCATTACTTCCAACACCACCATCACCGCTGCCACTACTACCAACACCACCACCAACACCACTACCATCACCACTACCACTACAACCAATACCACCACCACTACCACTTCTACCAACATCACCACCAACACCACCACCACTACCATTACTTCCACCACCATCTCCACTACCACTACTACCACCACCAACACCATCACCACTACCACTACCACCACCATGACCACTACCACCACCAGCACCACTACCACCAATACCACCACCACTACCACTTCTACCAACATCACCACCACCACCACCACCAACAACAACAACAATGGTTATCTTTTATTCCTGGATTTAAAATCATGAGACATAAAATAAACTAATTTTGGCATTCATACAAGGTCAACACCTACCGATAATTATATAAAAATACCTGATGTGTTGCACTCACATGGCTTTCTCTACTCTTGTACTAAGCATTCTTACAAACTCTTATCCCTATTTCTTCTTCATGTTAGTTAAGATAAACATTTGTACAAATTATCTCATTGCTTATTTCCTTGTATGTGCAAGGGGAATATGGGAATACAGCAGGCTTTGTGCCTATTCAAATCTTTTAAAGCTTTGAGATTCCATTCTCTTTGCACATGTAACATATTAAACAATAAACAACGATGTTCCATTTCACGAAAGTTTTGTTTTCGGAAACTCACACACATAACAATTGCAGTTTGCGTACAACGAGCACCACTCAGTGAATGATTTGGTGCAGCATCTCACCGAGAGCGTTCTTCCTGCTCCTGAGCAGTCCATTCCGCGGTCAACTTCCCAGCCCCGTCGATTTCCTGTTCCTTGTTGGACAGGTGAATGTCGGAAGGCCATTCGTGCTCGAAGGCGTGCTCATAGGGCTTTTCAATGTCACCCTATATTGGGTAATTTAATCAAATACAAGAAAATGCGCGCCAGGTCCAAACAACTCATTAAGGATAGCAAAAATACATCATAGAGCAAATTTGTAGCTTCATTTAATCGACATATATTTTGCTCGGTTGTATGGGATAAGTTAAGGCGCGTAGCCGTTAAATCGACCCATATACCAATTGCAGACTTGACAACAGCTACAGGAATTGTTGATCCATTACATGTGGCCAGCACGTTTGGCAGTGCTTTCGCTGAAGTGTCTAGCTCGGATAACTACACCCTGAGTTTCTTCCAATTAAAACGCAGGTGGAATCTGAAGGCTTCGCGTTTCGTTCCAGAAACGTAGAAGATTACAATCGCCTTTTCACCATGGCGGAGTTAGAACATTCTCTTTCATCTTCGCGACTATCAGCACCAGAAGCAGACGCTATTTACCTACAAATGTTACAACAGTTCTCTCCTGAACGTAAGTCATTCCTGCACGAGGTCTATAACCGTGTTTTTGTTGACAGTGTAGTTCGAGAAAATTGGCGGGAGGCCACCGTTATACCCATTTTGAAAGCTCGAAAGGATCGTCATCTTCCCTCCAGCAACCGCGCTATTTCCCTCAGCAGTTTCGTTTGCAAGGTGATGAAACGTATGAGCAACGTACAATTGGTATGGTAGTTAGAAACTCGTAACCTACTAACTTCGAGTGTGGTTTTCGACGACGCCGTTCAACTGCAGACCATCTTGTGCCGATATCAACACAGATAATGAAGGGACTTATGAAGAACTGTCAAGCCGTAGACATATTTTTCGATCTCAAGAAGGCTTATGATACGTACTGGCAAGCAGGGATTCTACGTTCCCTGTATACCTGGAACATACGTGGACGCCTACCGCTGTTCATTCAGGAGCTTATTAAAGATCGCGTTTTCTAATTCCTTTGTTCAGAAGGAGTGAGTACTCCAGAGTACGGTACTAAGTGTTACGCTGTTTCCTATAGCAATTAATTTCATCTGGAAATGTGCTCCACCCGGAGTTTCGTCATGCCTATTTGTGGACGACTTCTTCGTCTGTTGTCCTTCTCAGCGCACAGCATTTTTGGAATGGCACCTGCAGCAATGTGTGGACAACCTTCGAGAATGGAGCTCAAGAAAGGGTTAATTTCTGGCGCCGTAGGAGACGACTACCATCTTCGCTCCGTTTCGGTTTCGGTTCCCTTCGCAGATGAGACCCGTTTCCTGGGGTTGTTCTTGGATAACAAGCTTAGTTGGTCATCGCGTTTAGCAGAGCTAGGAGCACGAAGTGACCGTCCACTGAGTATCTTGCGGGTACTAAATGGCAAATCGTAGGGACCGGATCAGACAATTTTGATGCGAATGTATCGCGCACTGGTCCGATCCAAGCTAGCCTATGGGCGTATTGTTTATTTGTCAGCACGACCATCTGTGCTGAGAAGATTAGACGCGGTCCATAAGAGGGTCATCCACATGGCAATAGGAGCTTTTCCAACAACCCCAGTCGTGAGCCTTTACGCCTAGTCCGCAGAACCTCCTCTGCAATATCGGCGTGAGATTCTCTTAGAAAATTATGGTTGTGCGCTTAGATCTATGCCTGAGCACCCAACGTTTGCTTCTTTTTTCACTACTACGCTAAGAGAGCGATATAGGAAAAGCACCCTTAGTCCTAAGCCAGCGGGTTTTCGTTTCCAGGAGCTTCTAAGGAAGCTTGCAATTGAAATGCCTAACATATTTCCCAAGGGCGAGAAACTCTACCCCCTTGGTTATCTGGCACGTCCCGTGCAGATCTTGCGATGATCATGCACCGGAAGGCCACGATGCCTATTTCCAACAGCCGCACTTGTTTATTAGAATGTTTGTCAAGGTACACTGACCGACGTTTCATTTTCTCAGATGGATCAAAGAGCACCAGCGGTGTTGGATACGCTTATGTTTATGGAACCGAACCACTACATATGGTTTTCATAATAGGGCGTCGATTTATACTTCAGAGCTGTATGCAATATATCGAGCCGTTTTATATGTGCGCCGTCGTAAATTAGGTGACTGCCTGATTTTGAGTGATTCTCTTAGTACACTTCAGAGCCTCCGTGAGAAGTACAACTCCCATCCTATTGTACAATATATCCATGATGCCCTCCATGTTTTAGACGCTTCTGGCGTTAACGTGTGTGTACATGGATTCCTGGTCAAGTAGGTTTGCCGGGGAATGAAATGACGATTTGGCTACAAAGGCGGCAACCACAGAACCCAGTATTAGTATCTCTCCTATTACTTCGGAAGACTTTAGGCTTGAAGGGCGGAGAGCGATGCTGTCGTCCTGGCACGAAGAGTGGTCAGCTCTCCGCGGTAATAAGCTAAGAGAAGTGAAAGAACTTCCGATAAACTGGGTAACCTCTTCTCGCATATCTCGTCGCGAGGAGGTTAACTAGGCTCGGTTGCGCTTTGACCACTGCAATTTTTCGCAGGGTTACCTTTTTAAACGTGAGGCTGCTCCTCTTTGTCCGCTGTGCGACAACCTTTTGCCAGTCCGTCGTGTGCTGCTAGCGTGCTCCTTTCTAGCGCACCTGTGCAGCTGCCTTAATTAAGGCAGTGTTGATAATTTGTTCATATTTTCTATTAAATCATCCCTCATTAAGGGGTATATTTATCAACCTATAAACTAAGCTGTTGAGAACCGCGAATTTATGTAAAGGAGGATGAAGGCTCTTATTATTTTCTCTACTGGTAAGTAGGGGAAGTGTTGTATTCCACCCAAAAGTTCGATGTCGAGATTTCAACGGAAATATATGTTTTAGGACCCCCTGAATAAAAAAGAGCATTTTTAGAACTAGGTCTGTGTGCGGGCGCGCGGGCGCGTGTGTGTGGGTGTGTGTGTGTCTGTGCGTCTGACAGACTGTGGCCAGCATAACTCAAAAACGAAAAGCAGGTTAAAAACCAGAGTTGGAATTTAGGTTTAATGTCTTTCAAGGATGCGACACGAAGATTTTGAAGAAAATAGCCCCACTCTAAACTACCCTTTACATGGAAAATTTTTCGAAAATTCTTATTTTCTTGAAAATGGCTCTAACGATTTTTACTCAAATGTCATATGTTCGAGATATTTTTATGACAAATGAAAGAATTTTCTGGCTATAGCTCCTATAGTCGTATTTAGTGTGGACGACTTTTGCATAACTGGTAAACCGTTAGAGGTAGATCAAATCATATTATACAAAAAATGTAGATCTTGCTAAAATACACAATTTATGCATGAATAAATTTTCTTGTAGGGTGATCCATTTCGGAGATATTCCTTGTTATGTGTGTGAGTTTCCGAAAACAAAACTTACGTGAAATGGAACGTCGTTGTTCATTTTTTATGTTAAGTGTGCAAAGAGAACGGAATCTCAAAGCTTTAAAAGAGTTGACCAGGCACAAGGCCTACTGTATTGCCATATTTCCCTTGCACCTACAAGGAAATAAGCAATGAGATAATTTGTACAAATGTTTATCTTAACTAACACGAAGAAGATATAGCAATAAGAGTTTGTAAGAATGGTTAGTACAAGAGTAGAGAAAGCCATGTGAGTGCAACACATCAGGTATTTTTATATAATTATCGGTAGGTGTTGACTTTGTATAAATGATAAAATTAGATTATTTTATGTCTCATGATTTTAAATCCAGGAATAAAAGACAACCATTGCTGTTGTTGTTGTTGTTGTTGTTGGTGGTGGTGGTGGTTGTAGTAGTGGTAGTGGTATTGGTGGTGGTGGTGGTCGTCGTCGTCGTGGTGGTTGTAGTAGTGGTAGTGGTGAGGTGGTGGTGGTAGTAGTGGTAGTGGTGATGATGGCGGTGATGGTGATGGTCGTCGTCGTCGTGGTGGTAGTAGTAGTGGTAGTGGTGATGGTGTTGGTGGTAGTAGTGGTAGTGGAGATGGTGGTGGTGGTAGTGGTAGTGGTGATGGTGGTGGTAGTGGTGGTAGTGGTGGTGATTGTGATGGTGGTTGTGATGGTGGTGTTGGTTGTATTGGTAGTGGTGATGGTGATGGTAGTGGTGATGGTGGTAGTAGTAGTGGTGGTGGTGGTTGTGGTGGTGGTGCTGGTTGTAGTGGTGGTGGTGAAGACGGTGGTATCGGTGGTGGTGTTGGTAGTAGTGACAGTGGTATTGGTGTTTGTAGTGGTGGTGGTGGTGTTGGTTGTAGTGGTAGTGGTGATGGTAGTGGTGTTGGTGGTGGTGTTGCTAGTAGTGGTAGTGGTGGTGGTGTTGGTGGTGATGTTGGCAGTAGTAGTGGTGATGGTGGTGGTGTTGGTAGTAGTAGTGGTGATGATGGTGTTGGCAGTAGTAGTAGTGGTGGTGGTGTTGGTGGTGATGTTGGTAGTGGTAGTGGTGGTGGTACTGGTGGTGGTGGTGGTAGTAGTAGTGGTGATGGTGGTGGTGTTGGCAGTAGTGGTAGTGGTGATGGCGGTTTTTTTAATGAGGACGTTGCTGGCGTCTTGCTAACCAGATCAAGTGGCATTCTTGCAACTGACCACCTTCGGAACCGCTGGAACATAACATCGAAAGACGCCTACCTCCATTACTTTATTTTGCCTCAGCATATTGTTTGCATAATCATATTTTGCGGTGATCGTGATACTACAAGTGGTGATGGTGCTGGCAGTGGTGGTGGTGGTAGTACTAGTAGTGGTGATGGTAGTGCTGATGGTGGTGTTGGTAGTAGTGGTAACGGTGACGGTGGTGGTGTTAGCAGAAGTGGTAGCGGTGATGGTGGTGTTGGTAGTGGTGATGGTGGTGTTGGTAGTGGTGATGGTGGTGGTGGCAGTGGTGGTAGTAGTAGTAGTGGTTTGGTGATGGTAGTGGTGGTGGTAGTAGTGGTAGTGGTGATATTGGCGGCGGTAGTGCTGGTAGTAGTGGTTTGCTGATAGTAGTGGTGGTGGTGGTCGTGGTCGTGGTCGTGGTCGTGGTCGTGGTGGTCGTGGTGGTCGTGGTCGTGGTGGTGGTGGTCGTGGTGGTCGTGGTGGTCGTGGTGGCGGTCGTGGTGGCGGTCGTGGTGGCGGTGGTGGTGGTGGCGGCGGTGGCGGCGGCGACGGCGGCGGCGACGGCAGTCGCAGCGGCGGCAGCAGCAGCAGCAGCAGCAGCGGCGGCGGCGGCGGCGGCGGCGGCGGCGGCAGCGGCAGCGGCAGCGGCGGCGGCGGCGGCGGCGGCGGCAGCGGCAGCGGCAGCGGCAGCGGCAGCGGCAGCGGCAGCGGCGGCGGCGGCGGCGGCGGCGGCGGCAGCGGCAGCGGCAGCGGCAGCGGCAGCGGCAGCGGCAGCGGCAGCGGCAGCAGCAGCGGCAGCAGCAGCAGCAGCAGCAGCAGCAGTAGTAGTGGTGGTGGTTGTGGTGGTGCTTGTAGCAGTGGTAGTGGTGTTTTTTTATAGTAAGGGGAAAATCTTTGTAGACACCACTGCTAGTTGGATTCATACCAACTAAAAAACCCTTACTCTGCCCTTTTAGCAACCACTTTAATGTGCTCACCGAAGGTTGTATTCTCACCTATCATGTCTCCCAAGTATCTAATAATGACACATTGTTGGAGGAGGTTAATTAAAAAAAAGCCTTTTGAGGGAGTATCTCTGTTCCCTTCAGTGTAAAACAACCAGTGAACTGATTTCTAGGGCCCTTCATGACGACTGCTTCTGTTTTGTGTGGTGGCAACTCTAGTCCATTGTAAGTCATCCATCTATCAATACGTCTTAGCGATTCATTTGCTCTAAATATCAATTCTTGTTTATCTTCGGCAGTTACCGCTAAGGCAGGTTCGTCTGCGAAAGCAATTTGCATTACGCCTTCTGTGAACTTCAGCCCGAGAAAACCGTCGTATAATATATTCCAAAGAGTTGGTCCAAGAATCGAACTCTGTGGCACGCCCGCAGTTATTTCTACATCTTCTTTGTCAATTCTTATTTTCCTTCCTTGAAAGTAGGATGTTAATAAATTTATTATGTACATGGAAATATTCCTTTCTTTTAGACCATCTAATATTGCACTCCAGGTGGCGGAGTTAAAAGCATTTTTCACGTCCAAGGTAATTAATGCGACCCACTTTCCACTCCATTCCTTCTGTATTTTGAGTACAGCAGGAATGGATTGTATTGTTGATTTGTGTTTACGAAATCCATATTGTTGATCAGATAACCGTCCTTTTTCTGTGATCTCTTTTTCTAGCCTGGTCTTAATCATTCCTTCGAACAACTTGCCAAAGGTATTCAATAAACACAGTGGTCTATAGGCTGAGGGCTCTAGAGGGGATTTACCTCCTTTCAAGAACAGCGCCACCTTTGCTATTTTCCACTTACCTGGAAATTCCTGTTTCCGTAGCAAGTCGTCTATCGTCCCCAGAAATAACTCTGGTGCTATTTTAACAGCAGTTTTAAGTACCTCTGGGTTTATTCCATCGATTCCGGGTGCTTTCCCTGTCTTGATTTTACTTGCTGCCTCATTCGTTTCCTCCATAGTAAATAACTCTACCTTGGCGTTCCTGGATACTGGTTCCAAGTTGTCTTCTCTTGTAGGGAGTAACACCCTAGCTATTTCCATTTTCCTCTCAGTACTCCGGTCAAAAGGAGTTTTATTTATCAATTTCCCTGTGACTATTTTGTAGCCGGCTCCCCATATGTCATGTTCTAACTCATCACACACCTTTTGCCAACTAATACATTTAGACCGGTAAATGAGTCTGGTCAACTCATTCCTACATCGCCTGTATTCATTCTTTGCTACCTCAATTTCTTGCAAGTCTAAGTTTCTTCTACGAAGCTTGGTCATAATACTTCGTTTTTGTATACATTTTTTCCTTGAATCCTCTATTTCGGTGCTCCACCAATATGGTACTTGGCTTCTATTCGATCTTGATCTCTTTATCTTAGTTCGCAGGCATCTTGCAAAATCTTAGCCAAACGTTCATGGGTTCCCTCTCCTATGTTAAAATCCACTCCTTTTAACTTCCATTCAAGTGTAGTTTTTAACACCTCCCAGTCGTATTCTATCTTCCTCTTTTCTACATTAGATTCTTTGCGCTCTCTTGTGCCCTTGATTTCAAAATAAATAAACCGGTGATCACTGAGAGTTTCCTCCTCTAACACTTACCAATTCGCGATTTTGCGAGCTATGTTCTGTGACTATGTATGACTCACAGTTGTCTCTGACAAAAGTCGGCACGCCCCCAGTATTATGCACTACCAAATCTCGCGTTGCCATCCATTCCGTCCAGTATTCGCCCCTACGGTCTGCTACTGGAGATCCCCATTGTGGCAATTTAATATTTATATCACCCAAAAGGATGCATTCACCACCTGTACGTATACTATCTTGCATTAGGAGGTCTACTTCACTCTTAAATACATCCAGCGGAATATTAGGTGAGCTGTAGCAACAATATAAATTGCACTGCTTCAAATACACACAAACGTAGCCTTCTTCTTCTCTAACCTTTAACACCTCAAGTTTCTTATTAACAAGACATAGTGCTACGTCACCTCTTTTATCCTTGACCCAACTGCCGTTAGACACTCGTGTCCTATTTGGCTCACAAGCGACTATGATGTCCGCATTCTTCTTAATTGCCGTTGCTTGTACCATGGCGTGGCTCCAGTTTGATCTCATTAGATTAGCCTGGATTATGCGTATATCACGTATATCCATCATATGAATTTTAGTTTCCTCGCTCTGGCATTCAATACCATCTTTCTAAAGACTGGACATCTCATTTGGTCGAACCTATGTCCCTCTTTTCCACATTTAATGCAAAAAGAGTTGCTTGCACATTCTTTGGCGTGGTGTCCCTGCTCACCACAATTAAGGCAGTCCTCTTTCTTGTTTTCTTCTTATTTGCATTCACGAGCTCTATGTCCTAAATCGAAACAATTGTAACCTCTTGATACGTAAACCCTTGCTTGCACCTGGCATTCTGTCCACTCTATTTTTAACCTTCTTTTCCTTAGCTGCTGCCTAGATCGCTGTATTGGTATACCTATAGTTGCGTTTACATTTCCTGCTCTGCCAGGTCCTAAAGTGTATATGTTTATTTCAGAGGTTTTTACTCCCACTTCATCGCCTATTGTAGTGTTCAACACGTCCTCATTAGTAGGCTCCAATCCATATAAGAGGATAGTAGCTTCCTTCCTACTCGTAATAACTTCTAATTCTTTGCTACTCCTCTCTATCTCCTTTCTCAGTACATTTGCTTTTCCTTTCCCTTCCACCGTGAGCACCAACTCTTCTTTACCGCTGTTCCGTAAGTTCTTTATTTTCACACCAATATTGTCTATATCATCACCCTTCTTTACTGTTTTCAATATATCTTCAAACGTTTTTCCATTTGCTTTGACTCTTACCATTTCCTGGGATTCGTTGGTTTTCTTGTCAGCCGATTTCTGTGATTGCTAAAGTTATTTTCCCTGTATCGTTTGGGCATTTGCAGGTAGCATGTAACCAACTTTGATTCCACTGTCATGGAATACCCACTCTAAAAGTTTTCTGACATAATCCCTATCCAATCCGCTAGCCGTCACAATTATTATGTCTTTCCTCTCTTGTTCTGCTAATCGTTTCCGTTGGTGCAGGATTGTGCCCATCTGTCCCATATCGTTCATGTTGTTGTTGTTGTAGTGTTTAACGCCCGCTTTTACTACTACGGCACCGCAGGCGGTGACACTGATGATACATGAAGATGGAGCACCGGTGGAATGAGATGGCGGGGGAAACCGGAGTACCCGGAGAAAACCCGCCCTGACGCCGCTTCGTCCACCACGAATACCACATGCGGGTCCCTGGGATCGAACCCGGGCCGCCTAGGTGGTAGGCGAGCGCGCTAACCGCTCGGCCACGGCGCCGCTCCATATCGTTCATACCATCAGTGTCCACCAGGTAAGGTATCAGGTATACATACCGGGAAATTTCGTTTTTATTTTCTCTACCGGTGTATATGCTTGTGGTTGTTCTCAAGAATTCTACCTTATCCATATCTAATTTCACTGATTTGAGGTCAAACACCTCCAGCTTTTAACTGCCTCAGTAACCCTTGTTGCCCTTGATAATCAGTATTTACTACTATTGCAATTTCTCCTTTTATTCCCATTGGATTAACATACAATATATGAGTGCTGATGATTCTG
This sequence comes from Tenodera sinensis, assembly GCA_030765045.1. Taxonomy (NCBI): domain Eukaryota; kingdom Metazoa; phylum Arthropoda; class Insecta; order Mantodea; family Mantidae; genus Tenodera; species Tenodera sinensis. The sequence goes on from JAUKNM010000087.1 coordinate 258,523, forward strand.
CTTTCTGTTGCTTTATGCACACCACTAGTGTCCCTGATAGAAGCGTATGACCCAGAAGTTGTATGAAAGCACAGCCATCAATAGTTCTCCACTGCTGGAAGACACCAATTTCTGAAAAGATAACAAGTCTGTCATACTTTGTAATTACAAATTCAGAAGGTAAGTAGTAGTTCAAAAGATATTCACATGTATACATTGAATGAATTTAGACTAAATTATTAAACACAAGTGAACTATCTTTAATGCAGAAATTTGCCGTTATCCCTGAAAAACATTTCAGTAATACCATATTCTGATACCATACCCTGATTCTGTACAACAGAAAGGGCAATAACATTTTATGCAGAATATTTATAGGCTTTGTTTGAAAATTACAATTAGGGTTGGAATACTACTCTATTAGGTTGAATCGGTATGTAGTGCATTAATAATTTTGTTTTGGTAAAAGGCACAAAGGCAGCAAATATTTTTCAGCGGGTACCACATGTTGGAAGTTTGCAATCAAACAATATTAATTCATTATTCTGTTGACAAAAGTTATAGTATTTATTGCAGGTAACCACAATAATTTGTGCTAAATAAATATTGTTCTTTACATCAAAATTAATACCATAGTGTATGCCAGTAATTGACTGCATATTAAATTCAGTAATTTTCAATGGGAGGAGGCCACGGCCCCCACCCTTTGCGACGTCCATGGTAAAAGGAGCAGAAAGGTCCTGATGTCCAAAATTGGTGAAGCACCTCGCTTCGTGGATTTGGTTACTAGGAACTAATTCTGCAAAAAAAAAAAAAAAAAAAAAAAAAGCGGGGGGGGGGTAGTTGTAGGCTTTCATTCCCTCCATTTCTTTTTTTATTTCTTTCCTGCTCTGATAAAGTAACGCCTAATTGGAATGAATTCCAAGTTTGCCTACTGAGGGAGTGAAGTAGTTAGGAAAGATTTTCAACTTAGTTAACCAATATTCTTACAAAAGGAAAACTATAATAATAGGTATATAAATAGCATGAAACACATAGAAATTTATCCTGAAAGCTTAATTTTGTTTAACACAAAAATTTACTTGTAATGTTTCCAATTATTATGATTATTAATCAAAGAAGTTTAGGTCAAACACAATCCTCATTACATATATTGCAAATTTATGAAGATCGAAAGATTAAGTAGCAAAGCTTTAAAACTAGCAACAAACGTTTGCTATTCTGATAATTATATGTAGCTTTTAAAACCTGTCTAAACTCTGATTAGAAGATGAATAGAAGGGATAGATCACCTCTCCTGGCATGAATTGTCATAAAATAGGACACAAAACTTACAAGTTATATCTGTGAACAAAAGCAAAGTTATCGCATCTGGCAACAGTATGACAGTATTTTTATAACTAGGTGCCCGAAATGTCTTTCTTTTTTAAAAATAATACATTTGACCACTTATGAAACTAACACCCTACATTCTCTTTAAAACAGCTTATATAAAAAGTATATTTTTGGCACTTAACGTTTTAATCGGAAGATCTGATTTAAGTAATAGCATTGTACCCTTGATATAAAAACCCAACAAAGGACATCAAGTGCCACAAACTACAACATGCGGGGGGGGGGGGGGGGGCGAGGTCATCAGCAAGACGTCGGCCTCCTGTATGTTTTTACCCGAGTCCTTTTTTATATCTTAGGTCTTAGGCTCTTATATTCGTTCTTTATTACTTTTCATACATTATTTTGTTACATATTGTTTTTATACAAGGATTTAGAAGCGATTCTTATTGCTAAACTAATTACTATATCTAGGTTAAATAAATAAAGGTCCTCTATCAGTGAGATGTCATAATTGGGATGTCACTGTCGGATAGTCAAGTCTTCTAGGTCAGTCAGTTTCTTTTATTCATTCTCTATTAATTCCTCATACGTTGTTTTGCTACACATTTTTATACAGGTAACTTAACCTGGTTTACATTATTCAATTTTAGTACTCTGACAGTATAGATTTTCTTTCACTGTCAGAGCACTGTAAAATTGAATAATGTAAACCAGGTTAAGTTACTTGTATAAAAATAACAACATGAGAGGTTTGACTTTTTTGCCTCCATTCTCCACTCGCTGCAGTTGCAGGAGGTGTGTAGAATAGAGGAATGAAGGTGTGAGTTGCGGCCATGCCCCAGATCTCGCAAGCGTATAAAAGGGGATTACCAGGGACCGAAAAAGGCGTATCTTTAAGGAAATGGGCACCCCGGACCTTAGCATAGAAAACAATGAGGCTGTTGCTGCGGAGGACCGATGCGTCAGGTTTCGAATATGCTCCCCGAAAGTCAGATCCTTATCGAGCTTTACTCCCAGGTAGGCAATGGTATTCTTCCATCCTATACTTCTGACATGATGAATGAAGGGAGTCTGCAGGAAAGCAGCGCTTGGTGAAGAGAATGGCATGGCTTTTCTCCGGGTTTATTGACAACCGCCAACGCCTGCATCATTCTTGCAATGGGGAGTAAGGTTCTACGTGGGATTTTATTTGTAGAATACGTCGTTAGTCAGCTGGTCAATGCTGACGTGTTGCTGGGTTGGTATGTCCGCCACGTAGACGATGAAGAGCGTGGGGGATAGAACAGAACATTCGGGAACTCCCTCTTGAATTAGCCTCTGTGTAGATTTGTTTCCCACAAATGAGACGACAAAAGATCTGTGTTTAAGAAAAGAGTGTAATATGTGTACTTGTGTGTGGGTAGCTCCAGTTGGATGAGTTTATACAGGAGACCCACATGCCTTCTCCACGTCTAGAGATACTGCTGCAGTGTAAGCCTTGCCATAATAACCCGGGGCCGCGGCCTCCACTACGCGCAGCAGATGCTGAAGCGTTGAGTGGCCAGGCCAAAACTCAAACTCGTAGGGAGGTAGTGGGCACAAGCGGACAAGTAGAAACCCCTTGATAACTTTCGAGAGGACAGAAAGAAGGCTTATGGAGCGGTAGTTGGCTGGATGTACCGGATCTTTCCCTGGCTTCAAAATGCAAATCACCCGGGCCTCCCTCTACGCGCGTGGAAAGTGACACAGGGTGAGGCACATATTGAAGACCTTTGTGAGAAAGAGCACGGCCTTGAATGGAAGATGGCAAAATATGACGGGCCTTAGTCCGTCAGGCCCCGCGGGCTTTTTGGGATTGAGACCCGGAGTGCACCTTGGAGTTCGCTGGGTTTTAAGACGGGAAGAAAAATCCGCATCGTCTAGAGCAGTTATGTCAAGGTCACAGGCCGCCGAGAGCTCCCCTGGGCATCTTGTACATGCTGAGGGCAAAACATGACGTAATACATATCAACACCAGCAGCGTTATCACCTGATACCTGTTTACTTGCAACTTGGCTGCGTCCACGGATAAAACGTTTCTTAGAGTGCGTATATATTATGAATGTTTTCCTTCAGAATTGCCAACAAGGATGCATAGCACAGATACAAGTTGGATCTATGAAGGGGAACAATACTTCTCACGCGTAAAAGAAAGCTACTTGACAGTTATTCAAGTTGATTAAAATAGTAACACAGTTACAACTTTCTGATGATTAGGCTGAATTATAGGTATTATTAAACCTACTCTAGCCCTTGGGTTAGCATTCCCGTACTGTGAAGTACACCATTTACGCTCTTCATACCTCTTAAAGACAGACTTTTCAATCCCAGATGTAAAAATGTCAAAATTGATTTTCAAATGAATGAATAAATAAATAAACAAAATAAATAACAGAATAATTATACAGTATTAACAATAGTGTTTTTTATACGAACTTGTATCAGATATACCTATTTTATACAAAAAGTAAATGGCAGCTTTGAAATCCTGTTATCCCTTAAACGGATATTCTTATCTATTTTGATTAAACATAAATGACAATATTTACTTGGATTGTCTTCAAACAAGTGAAATAACACGAACCATTATTAGTAACAGGAGTTGACGATTTCCTCCAAAATTAAAGGGAAGAACTACAGGTAGGTTGTTTGAAAACTGCTGTCCTTAAAGATACATGTTTCAGTGTTAAGCGTTTGCATAATGAATTTAAGAGAATCTTACTGAACACCTAACTAAAATATCACATGTTACACATTTGTAGGATCAGTCACTTGGCATATTTTTGAATTCACACACTTTTCAAAATTTGGCTCAATAATATTACAAAGACAGATTCTAAGACTGGATGCCAAATTGCTATCCGAGAGTCTGTTTTTGTCGCGAGTTTTCAGGAGCTATGCAGAAACCCTGTTCACAAAGGTAGGTACTACCATACATTGTCATGGTTTTTGCTGTCTTAGGAATCAAATTTGGGTAACGCCTATTGTCAAGTTTCTGGTAAAATTCAATCAGTGCGTCTGAGTATGAATAATTGTCAAATTTCTTTTGAAGGCGACGATCACACTGTACTTCTAACAGCTCCAGCTGAACTGCTGTATTATTTACTTTATTTCATAATGACTTTGTATGTTGTATTTTTAATGCAAGATACTGGTTGCATATTAGGTACTGAATACTACTGCCACAACTTTACAGAGGAATTGTTTTCCCATTCGAAACATGCGAATCCAAATAACTCATGTCTGTGCTCTCGGACGCAGCCATTGCTCTGCCTGCATCACACGGAAAACTGCACTGAACTGGTTTATAATGGTCTGGCCCTCTATGCCCAGGGCACGGCGACTTGCTCTCTCTGTGGCATTGCCACTCGGGGCCACGATTGACACCACTGGTCTAGAGGTCGTCGAAGGTATCGGCGTAACTCCTGAGGAACGCGGTCGGAGAAGCCTAGGTCCTGCGGGTCATCTCGCGACCTGATAGTCCTTCCAGGTATTCGGCGACCACATCGGCTTTAGTTTGGGGTTCACAGGCCAGGCCTTGGGTGCCTTGGATGGGTGAAGTAGGTGGTCCACCTCAGTTTCGGAGTCTTTTGGTGATCCTCGACAGGTCGACGTCCTGGAGGTTTAAGCGTCATCGTGTCCTCCCACGCGCGCACTTTGTACTCGCGTAGTTGAAGACGCACCTCGTGGCGAAGGCGCCTTAATAGCGCTAAGTGGTGTGTCGTGCAGTGTCCCTGATAGAGCCTGCGAGCCGACCAGGAGCAGCGGATGAGCCGAACAAGTTCTGCTAGCAGGACATCTGTGTGGGTGGTGACGTTGCGGACAGTTTGTGTCACGATGGCGGTAAAGGAAGAGATTGCAGCCTTCAAGGTTCGGACATTAGTATGTTTGAGTTAGCGGGGATGGAGTCACTGAGACAAACCTTAACGCAGTCCCAATCGACGTCTCGAGGTTAAAACTGCACGTCGTGACTGGTTACCCCGGTGTTAGTCTCGGTCAAAACGGGATTATGATCTGAAAGAAGTTCGTTGACCGATGTGAGAGATAGATGGTAGGAGAAATGTTTAATGATAGCGAAGTCAATGACGGATGGACGTCCCAAACTTCACGGTAGTGGATGGGTTGCCGGGGGACCTCTACATTTAACTGAGGGTCCGCATCTACCATGCGAATGATTTCTTTGCCTATTCTGTGAACTAGGGGGCCGCAATTCCAACATGGATGCTTGGCATTAAAGTCCCCGGCTAGAATGACATGGAGATGTAGCGTGAGGATGCAGAGGTAATCGTGCGTTACCAACTGTCTCTGGGGTGATTGGTACACAGACACCATCAATATTTCCATTCCTCCGTGGTGGACACAAGTGACCGTGGCCTCTAGGGTTTGAAGTTGAGGGAGCTGGACGAGCCGATGAACTACACCGCTTCTCATGAAGATTGTCGTGCCACCTTGGCGACCAAATTGTGTGCTTGTGAACTTTACACTTCTGACATTCCAGACAGGCGTTAGCCAAACTTTGACCATTTTTCTTGATGTTCGGCCAAATAAATATTTTCGAGACCATTTTTGTTGTCGCACTAATCCCAGGATGCGACAGGATATGGATTGCTGAAAATACAGTCTTACGAAATTCCTGAGATATATACGGGCGAATGAGAGCGAATAATATGTCACAGTAGACTTGTTTAGTAGAATTTGGAAGCTGAAGCTTTATGATCCTTAAAGAGGCACTCTTCTGGAGACTTTCCAAATCATTGTCTTCCTGCATGTCTACGATGATGTAATCAATGAGGTTGGGAAAGTCAATTGTACTTAAGCGTGACAATGCATCCGCGACTACAGTTTGTTCACTAGCTCCTGGACCCTGGCGCGAATGCAGCCAGTCAGTACGTCAATAAAAATTACAGATAAACAACGATATATGATGGGAGTCGTGCTGCTTATCGCGCTCACAATATTTGTGCCAACCTTGGAATGTGTATTCACGCTAGATTAAAGCAAAGAACCCGCTCAAAATTGCACAATTTAAATGTTATTTTCAGTTCAGGGAGTAGGATTTAGCTTATAAAACGTAAATGATGTATTCAACTACTCCTCTTTTTCCATCATGTTCCGTCTTTTCTATATTTTTCAAAAGCTCTGCCAATCTGTTTCGGTCTTAAGTTAAGTATCTTCGAGCGTTATTTCGTGCAATTTCTGTAAAAATATGTCACCTGTTACATTTCTTTAAGTATTTATTTTACCTTGGCCCAAACTAGTTCCATGGGATTGAGATCACACATGTATGGGGGTAAACCAACGACAGTGTGGTCCAATAAAACCACAAATGTGTCCGCTTTGAGAGCCTCTTTGGGTTTGTTTCAATCATCCTATAACGATCTGTTTTACACATAGAACAGTCACTCTGAACCCCTTTGTTCTGCAACACAATATCACAGCAGATTCCACAGCACTCCTAGACGGAGTGCTTCCACATTACTTTTACCATTACTTCCGACATAAAAGTAGATACTCGTACGATTTTACAACTGAAATTAAGAGAAATTAGCACAGCACGAATAACACTGGAGATAAGTTGGCGACGTGACCATCAGAGCAACGTTTGCATGAAAGTTCACAAAACTCGGGTTACACTACGTGGAATGTCTCTCCTAAGACCATGAGCTGGTGAACAGACGGTACATTCTCTTCTCCAGTGACGTGTTTGATGTCAGTAGCGAACTCGGCGATATAATGTAGTTGCCGGGCTCTGATAGGTGCTGCTTAGTTCTAATCCTGCTGAAATGCATAGATTAGTGTTTTATGATCTGCGAAAAGTGTGAAATTCCGTACTTCAAATATTTATAATAATTGATGGAGTGTCTATGGCTTCAAGTTCACGAACGTAAGCATTGTACTTCATCTGGGTGCTGGTTAGGCTTTTGGAGAAGAAACTACGTGGTTATTTCACACCGTTTACTTCCTGCTGCTGCCTAAATAGCGCTGTATGATGCGTCGCTAATAAAGGAGGTTATGTGGCTTCAAATTACTGATGAGCAAACAGTGCTACATCACTATAGGTGCAAGATTTAGGACGTTGGACGTGAGGTTGAGTGCACAGAAACCTGCTACCTGTGTCCGCCAAGGGAGTAAAGTTCAGTCAGTATAGTAAACACAACAGGTGAAGGTGCGTAGTCACCGGACAGTTAAAGTAGACCTCCGTGGCCACAATCGTTGTCGTCTACTGTAGCGTAGAAAGTATTGCAATGAATAATCATATATTTTTTGAAGTTATCAAAACTGAAACTTCTTCTCACACTCAAACAATGTTTATAGCGCGAAAAGCCCCTTTCCACGTTACATGATGTTACAGGTGCGAATATGAAGTTTTGTTGTGGAGTCGACGATATTGTACTATCACTTTGAAAACTATTTTTTATATTTAACAAAGCAGAGTACCCAGGATTTTTGTGTAGGACAGTTTTAAATTTTTGCTGAATTTTTGTGACAACCGATTCGGAGGCTGCATTGGAAAAAATTTCTCCCACTTGTTCTACAAGTCTTACGGCGTCAGGCATTGAAATGTGTGTCGATTTTAATTTCGTAATTGTTTCGGACACGTGTGAAAAATTGTTCTTAATGAATAGCAGGTGTTCAAACAGCTCATTCGAAACAAGAGATTTTTCTTTTGTTACAGCAGGGCAATCTTACTGAGCAAAGCTGTTGATAATTTCTACGACTTTCTTGTAGCGTGTAGAGCAATAAAGTGCAGCGTTCAGCCATGTGCCCCATCTTGTTATAATGGGTTGAGGAGGTGGAGGGACACCAGGGGCCATCTCTTGAAATACCAATGTTCCGCTCGGTGCCTTTAAAATGTACTATTTTTACATTTGATATGAAACTGTCCAGATCACTGTAGCAGAAAGGAATTTCTTCTGCAACTCGATGTAGAGTATGGGCCATGCAGGTGAAGTGTATCATATTGGGGTACACTTTCTGAAGTTATTTGGCCGTTTTCAACGTGTAAGATGTATGTGTAGTGCTTAACGCCCGCTTTTACTACATACGGCACCGCAGGCGGTGACAGTGATGATGCATGGAATGAAGATGGAGCACCGGTGGAATTATATGGCGAGGGAAGCCGGAGAACCCGGAGAAAACCCTCCCCAGCACCTCTTCGTCCATCACGAATCAACGTGTAAGATGTAGGATCAGTGACGAAAAGCAGTATCTTGCCATGATGTACCTGTCCTGGCCACAAAAGGTTCAAAGCAGTTTGAAAAACGTGGATTATACTTATATGGCTCACTTTCTGAAGAACTTCACATGTCAATAAAAAATTTTTATTAGCAGGTGCCTCTGGTAAAAGTATACCCACAATGACATTGGCAACCAACCTATGTGCAGTATCTGTAGTTTCATCGATGGAAATCCAGATTTTATTATCGCCCATAGTTTGGCATATGTGCGCTGTAATATTGTTATAGAATTTCGGCAAATAACAGTTGTGTAGTAACACGACTGGGAAGATATCTGTGTACCTTTCTACAAAAGCTTTAAATGCAGGATTATCTACTTTATATAATGGTATGTTTGCACTTACCATCATTTTGCACAAATCTTCAAAGAATTCAGATTGTGGGGTATCCAATGAATGTGAATCTTCCTTCTCTCTGTTTTCTGACACACAAGCTTTGTGTTTTTGGTACAGCAATGCTGCGCTAAGAATTTACGCTTATAACCCTTAATATTTGCGTGGCACAGCTTACAAGTTACATTTTCTCTGGTTATAGTGAAGTTCTGTGCACCAAACTGTTCTACCCACTTAGTGATAGAATATTTGAGGGTGTCGACATTATTATGCCTCACTGTCCTCGATTCAGAGGATGGAATGTTACGCAGGACACGTCCCCACTACAACAAGCAACTGTGGATTATGATATAGTAGCGTGACTGTGCCCGCCCTTTCCTCCAACCCTTGTGGACGGTGACTTAGGACATTCGCCATGTACAATTAACTTGTATTCTTACTGAGGTCCTAAATGTTACAGTTCTATACATCACAAAGAGCCTCTTCTACCGCAGTGAAAGCAGGTTTTCTTTCATCTGTTGAATCCAGTGGCTTGGTGCTGCTCTTCCTGTGTTTTGCTAAAATGGTGGTTAATGGCTGCTGTAAGCTGGCACGGTCGGGAATGAATCTGTGGTAGACGTTGAGCGTGCCAAGGAAACGTCTCATAGAAGTGACTGACTGAGGCTCTGGGTAATCCTTGATGGCTTCAACCTTGTCTGGAAGTGGTTTTAGGCCATGTGAGTTTATTAAATAACCCAAGAATGCTATTCCTTGCACGCCAAAGACGCATTTTGCTACATTAACGCAAAACCACATTCATTGAGTCTCCCAAAGAGACTTCGTACATGGCGCTGGTGCATATCTGCATCGGTTGAGGTAATAAGCAAATCGCCCAATAGCAGAACAGCAGTCGTGATGCACGTATCAGATTTATAGATGAAAATTACCTTTGCTCCTGACAAGATGTGACTGCATCGATAAGAAAAGGTAGAGAATACCCGTCATGAACAGTGACGCTGTTGAGGGCTTTGTAGTCGCCACAAGGTCTCCGATCACCAGACTTCTTTTGTGCTAGAATTAATGCGTTGGACCAGCTGCTTTTCGAAGGTCTGCAAAGTCCCTCTTGCAACGTGTACTCGAATTCTCGTCCTGCAGACTCCAACTTCTCGGGTGCGAGTCCACTCGATTTGACAAAAACAGGAGAGCCTCTAGTCTCAATATGATATTCAACATGTGTGTATATGTAGGAACGGGGCAACACCTCGATCAACCGCGACCCCGACATGATCCCTTGCGGGCTACCACCCCCCAGAGGGAAGGTGTGAGCCAAAGTGAGACCGTAGGCTGGTCAGAGAACGGAGCTAGCGAAGTCCAGAGACCACAGCAGTCCCTAATAGTTACAGAAGTTACAGCTATTGACACCTGGCGCGCAACCAAAGTGTTTCCCCCAACCAGGGAGAGGGCGACACGGCGACCATATTCATTTAGGAGATAATTGAATCCTACAAAGCTAGGCATTTCAGGTGCAGGAATTTGGAAGTTCATAAAGGCTGGCAGAGTTTCTGCAACGGGGTTAGTTTCCCTGCTTACTTCACTCGTACCTGTGAACTATGATCACTATGATTATCCGGGCATTTTTGAGGTTGAAAATTTGAATTGTTACTACTAGAAGGAAACTCCTTTTGAGCAAATTCAGTTTTTGTGATGTCATTTCTTAATACATTTATTTCGTGCTCATTCGTTTTTACTTAAAAACTCTATCAACCGCTGTCGTCCGCCAAGACCTCCGCAAGTCCGGCAGGCAGCTGCAGCGTATCCCGAAGGTGCGCTAGAGAGCAACACTCTAGCAGCACGTCGCGAACTGACAAAAGGTTGTCACACAGCGGACATAGAGGGGCAGGGTCCCTTTTGAATAGGTAACCATCTTAATCGAGCCAAACTAACCTCCTCGCGGCGAGATATGCGACAGGAAGTTACCCAGTTAATCGGAAGTTCTTTCACTTCTCTAAGCTTATTACCGCGGAGAACTGACCACACTTCGCGCCAGGGCCACAGCACGGCTCTCCGCACTTCAAGCCTAAAGTCTTCCGAAGTAACACGTGAGATGGTAATATTGGGTTCTGTAGTTGCCGTCTTTGCTGCCAAATCTGCCATTTCATTTCCCGACAAACCTACGTGACCAGGAATCCATGCACACACCACGTCAACACTAGAATCGTGTAAAACAAAGAAGGCATTCTGGATACGTTGTGCAATAGAGTGGGGGCTGTACAGCTCTCAAAGGCTTTGAAGTGCACTAAGGGAATCGCTCAAAATTAGACAGTCACCTAATTTACGTCGGCGCACATACAAAACGGCTCGGTAAATTGCATAAACCTCTGCAGTAAAAATGGAAATGCTATTAGGAAAACCGAATGTATGTGATTCGGTTCCATAAACATATGCGCATCCAACACCGTTGGTGCTCTTAAACCCATCGGTGTAAATATATCGACGGTCAGTGTAGCCTGACAAAAATTCTAAAAAAACACGTGCGGATACTTGAAATAGGCATCGTGGACTTCCGGTGTACGGTCATCCCAAGATCTACATGGGGCGTGCCAGATAGCCAAAGGGGGTAAAGCTTCTCGCCCTTGGCGAACATTCTAGGCAGTTCTACTCCAAGCTTCATTAGAAGATCTTGGAAACGAAACTCCGCAGGCTTAGGACTAAGGGTGCTATTCCTATATCGTTCTCTTAGCGTGGTGGTGAAAAAGGAAGCGAAAGTTGAGTGCTTAGGCATACATCTAAGCGCACAACCATAATTTGCCAAGAGAATCTCACGAAGACATTACAGAGGAGGTTCTGCGGACGCGGCGTAAAGGCTCACCACTGGACGTATTGGAGAAGCTCCTATTGCAATGCGGATGCCCCTATTGTGGACAGCGTCTAATCTTCTCAGCACAGATGGCCGTGCTGACGAATAAACAATACACCCATAGTCTAGTTTGAATCGGATCAACGCGCGGTGCATTCGCAACAAAATTGTCCGATCCGCTGCCCACGATTTGCCATTCAGTACGCGCATGATATTTAGGGAACGGTCACATCGTGCTCTTAGCTGTGCAATATGCGACGACCAACTAAGCTTGCCGTCCAAGATCAAACCCAGGAAGCGCGTCTGATCTGCGAACGTAAGTAAATCTGGACCGAAACGGAGCGAAGGTGGTAATCGTCTCCTACGATGCCAGAAATTAACGCAGATCGACTTCTCAGTTAAGAAACGGAAGCCGTTTTTGGAGCTCCATTCTCTAAGGTTGTCCAAACATTGCTGCAGGTGCCGTTGTAAGAACACCGTGCGCTGAGAAGTGCAATAGACAGCGAAGTCGTCTACGAATAGGCATGACGAAACTCCAGGTGGAACACATTTCCAGATGGAGTTAATTGTTCTAGCAAAGAGCGTGTCACTTAACACCGAACCCTGAGGTACTCCCTCCACCTGAACAAAAGAATTAGGAAAAACCGAGCCGACCCTTACTCGGAAAAGGCGGTCCTTCATAAACTCCTGAATGAACAGTGGTAGGCGTCCACGTATGTTGCAGGTACGTACGTAGAATCCCTGCCCGCCAGCGCGTATCATAAGCCTTCTCGAGATCGAAAAATATGGCAACGGTTTGACAGTTCTTCATAAAGCCGTCCATTATCTGTGTCGATATTGACACAAGATGGCCTACAGTTGAACGGCGACGTCGAAAACCACACTGGATGTTAGTCAATAGGTTATGCCTTTCTAACCACCATACCAATCGTCCATTTATCATGCGCTCCATCACCTTGCAAACGCAACTGGTGAGGGAAATAGAACGATAGCTGGAGGGACGATGACGGTCCTTTTCAGTCCTCAAGATGGGAATAACGGTGGCCTCCTACCTATTTTCTGGGAGTACACTGACAACCTAAACACGATGATAGACCTCGAGTAGGAATGCCTTACCTTCAGGAGAGAGCTGTTGTAACATTTGTACATGAATACCGCCCGGTCCTGGTGTTGATAATCGCGAAGATTTAAGAGAATGTTCTAGCTCTCCCATGAAGGAAAGGCGATTGTAATCTTCTACGTTTCTAGATCGAAACGCGAAGCCTTGAGATTCCACCTGAGTTTTAATTGGAAGGAACTCAGAGGAGTAGTTTTCCGAGCTAGACACTTCAGAGAAAGCACCGCCAAACGTATTGCCCACCTCAAATGAATCAACAACAGCTCCTTTGGCTGTTTTCAGTCCCGCAATTGGTATATGGGTTGACCGACCAACAACTTAACCTATCCCACACAACCGACGAAGGTGTGTGTCGGTTAAATGAAGCTAGAAATTTGCTCCAAGATGACTTTTTGCTATCCTTAATGGCTTGTCTGTGCCTAGCGCGTATTTTCTTGTATTGGATTAGGTGACGTTGGAAAACCCTAAGAGCACGCCTTCAAGCACGAATGGCATTCCGACATTCTTCCGTCCATCAGGGGACGGGATTTTTTTTTTTTTTTTTTTGATTAACGTCCTCCAACATTGTGTCATATCACAAGAATGAAATGAAATGGGTGAAATGATGCTCAAATGAGCCCGAGGTCCATGGAGCTTTAAGTTATCCGACATTCGTCTTCTCAGGGTAGGGAAAACCTCGGGAGAAAAACCTTACCGTATAACTTACCCTAAGTGAGATCGAACTCGCGACCTCTTGAACGTGAGGTAGACACGCTAACCAACACGCTACCGAGGCGGGCGGACGGGAAATCGAAGGGGGTGTGTAGTCGACCGCGGAATTTATTGTTCAGCAACAGAGAGAATGGTCTCCGTGAGATGCTGTGACAAATCATTCACTGAGTCGTGCTCGCTGTACGCAAAGACAGCCAGCTGGATGTAAAGGTTCCAGTTGGCATGCTCCAAACGCCATCTGGGCATACGTGTGGAACTTGTATCTTGCGTCAAGAGACTAATAAGACATGGGAAGTGGTCACTAGAGTGTAAATCAGAGATGACATTCCATTGTAAGGAGACTGCCAACTGAAGTGAACAAACTGCAAGATCAAGGTATGAGAAACTATTGTAAGGGTCCGAAATGAATGTAGGCTCTCCAGTATTGAGGAGAGGAACGTTGCAACTGTCCAGGAAATCAGTGAGGAGATTGCCTCTCGTACAAGCACTACTCGAGCTCCAAAGTGGGTGGTGCACATTGAAGTCTCCCACCAACAGAAACGGTATTGGTAACTGGGAAACTAGATCTTCTAAATCAATGTGTTAGAGGTGATGGGACGGAAGCAAATATAGATTACAAATGGTGAAATGGATGTCTGGCACTAGGATCCTTATTGCAATTGATTGGATATCAGACCGTGTTGGTACAGATTGCATATATATGTCATCTCTCACAAGTGTCATAGCGCCACCATGTGCCGAAACACCCTCTCCTGGTGTCACACCGTACTGGGATGTATCGCCTTAGCTGGAAAGCCTCTTGAGGACGCAGCTTAGTCTCTTGCAAACATGCTAACAAGCAAAAGCTCAAGTTCAAGCCGTTGAGTTCTAATACCACGTATGTTCCATTGTAGGATAGCCATGTTGCATTGTGTATGGGACAGGTATTCCAAAGTAACTCTTCATTACTTTAGAATAGGTGGTTGTGGAATTAATTCTGCCCTTTTCTTGTATCTTGGGCTTGCATTTTGATCGGAGGCTTTTTCGCGCCTCTTTTCCAATGGGGGTCTCCCAGTGTGGGCAGATTCCTCTAGATCCATGTCCTCTGCCGAGGACGTCCGTGTTGCCATAGTGAATTTTGGTTCGAGAGCTTCGATCCGATTCAACACGGAGACCGGCGAGTGGTTGCTACTTCATCAAGTAGCTCCTCAATTGGCCCCATCGGGACCTAATGAGGTTGTGCACCCCAGGCCAGACCTCACAGCAGGGTAAAAATTCCCACGCCGGTACGGTGAATCGAACGCGGGTTCACCACGACAGAGGTAGGCGCGCAACAACTGCGATACGGAGGCGATCATTCCTTATTATTAATGGACAAAAATAATTGTTAATGTTATTAATTATAATGCATTGCTCCATAGGCCATACCTCATCACAGTAGTCAGCTTCCTTAGCGTTATTAAATACCTATATCTCAAGTGACAATTTAAGTTTCTTATTGCACAGAAATTTCCCTCCGCCGAGGAATTTTCTTGGTTTAGGAAAGAAATGGACATCCGATAGTTAATTCAGGTAAAGAAAGTGGTTATGACAGCCAACAGTTGATTTTTGATATTGCAACAACCCATATATGGAGGGGGGGGGGGGGCAACCGTTGTATGATAGATCACTTTTTCTTTGGCAAACCTGGCCTTTTATCATGCATTTTCGTCTTCATTTGGTCCAGAAGGTTAGCATAATGCACTTTGATGACTTTTCCTGAAGGAAGGTGTTCATTTAGCACCTCACCCTTGATATCCCAGATTTTCCTCGATTTCACACGAACTCTTTGTTGGTGAAGAATCTTTGTGATTCTGTCGTATTCAGGATCAACTTATTTTCACAAGCACACACCACTACACATTTATGGCAAAGCTCATAATACAATTTGTATTACCTGAATATACATGAACAGTACCGGTGTGCCATGTACAACTAAAAAAACTTTAAAAAGTGGATAGTAATCAGAGACGCTGTGTCATAGATGGGGATAACTGACACAATGTGTCATTTCCCTTACATAGTACTTTTAACCCTGTCCACTTGGCTACATACGGTTAACTACCCGGCCACGCCCCCCTCTGTTATGTATCTACCTCAGAGAAGTGGACAGTGCCTCAAATTATGTCATTGATTGAATCAGGTCGCATAAGGTAAAAGATACTTCAAAGCCGAATGGGAATGTCAGTATTTTTGTGTTCCTAGTAAAAATAAACCATGTTTGCTATGCCAAAAGAAAATGTACGTTACATAATCACAAAACCAATACATCATGTGTCTATTCGGTTCCGCCAGTGCACGCCTCGAAACTTACCTTGGTTGTAAACACATGCGTATCCGTAAACAAACTGAAATGGAAACGACAGGTGGCCTGCATTTGGTGATGGGTAAATACTGGATTACATTGTTATCACCTCTCTTCCCCATGCCTATTCTATATAAAGAATTCCTTGGTCTAATACAGGGAAAGTCATGTTAAGTCACAATCAAAATACAGATATAGCATATTATAGAAAGGTACTGATAGTTTTTGGACCAGCTTCTTGTGACAATCAGTACAGCAGAGCTCTACCACAATGGCATTAGGGCAGCAAGTCAGATGTTGGTTCACTACAGTGCCGAGCACAATCTATTGATAGATTAACCTTTTCATGGGCCGTTTTATTCTACGAGTGTTACAAATTTGCTGTTGTATGCATAATACTTTACGGATATATGTTACACAAACATTTTTTCAATTTTTTTATTTTCGCTATTTTCAAAAACATCAGGGCTTTGTTGAAGTTTCCGCTATTTTATAAAGAATATAGCAAGTACCATACTGTTTGCTGATGACACTAGTGTGCTGGTAACTAGTAAAAATTTAAGTGAATGTGTAATTAAATTGAATTGTTTTTAACCGTATGTCTTACTGGTTTAAAGCTAACAAATTGTCTGTAAACCCAGATAAAACAAAGGTTGTTAAATTTATAACTCATCAAACACCACATACTCCTATCGAAATTAGGATAAATGACATGTTATTAGAGCAAATAGACAGCATAAAATTTCTGAGCTAATGGTTGGGTTGTTGCCTCAACATTGGAAAGCCACTTATAAAGCGTGATGATTGTAATTAAATAAGTAATTGTTGTACTTATTAATTACAAAAGTGCCACTGCAAGTTGTTACAGTATTATCGGAGAGACTGAGAAAAATTTGAATAGGCGCCACTCAATCCTCCTGACACTTATAATTATAGTACTTAGCATTTAAGATTTTCTTCCTCCCGTTCAATTGCTAAGTCGTTATTACTTGTTCAGTAGCTGTGCCTGGCCAGAGACTGCTAGAAAAGGCGTGGAATCACTTACAAATGAAGGTTTTCAAGCTACCAATTAGAACAAGTTCGAGTAGGATAGAATTACGTTACTTTATTGTATACGAGGCACAAAGGAATTTAAAATATTACAATTATTACACACAAATGAATTGACGAAGATTGCAGTTTATAGCTTTACCGAGATTCAAGTTTCTGTACGAGTCGCCACGCATAAGCCAAAAGTTTTAAGTCACTAGGATGAAAGCCGAAATGATCTTGATGTTAATTTAGCCTACTCTATATTGAGCCGAAATAATTTCTTGAAGTAAAATTTTCCTATTCTATGCAATATTGCCAAATAAGTCTTGATGTTAATTTAACCTATCAAATTTGTATTGTACTTACTTGATTCGCGCGTGTTCCAAATAATGTCTCGGCGTCGCTAGACTTTTTTTTTTTTTTCTTTCCTTGGCCAAGAGCTCTATCGGAAGCTATACGGCCACACTAACTATAGAGGTAGTAATTTGTCGTACCAACAGTACGAAATTGAAAATATCATTAACCGAATGATATTGCGGGCACATTCATAAATGCAGGTTTACTACTAGATGCTAAAAGTAAGCAAAACGTGATTTAGTATATGATATAAAAATTCAGAGGAGAAGATCGGAGTAAAATAAAGAGTAAGAAAATATCAAAATCGAAAACCACAACGTTGTATATGACGAAAAATCGCCTGTAAAACGCGCTCATTTTTTATAGTCAATAAATAATTGATTGATACCGGAAAAACTATAATTTGGGAGTATAGGTCTGAATAAAATCGTTCTACCTTGTGTGCAAGGTTCGGACATCCTAATAAAAGATGGTCTAAGGTGGCCTCTTGACCACAGTTGCAATAAGGTGTGCTCCCAGAACCATAGCGGAACGAATACGCCGGAGTGTAACAGTGACCCACACGCATCCGCGAGAACAGTGAGATGAAGTGACGCGGGTAACGTAAAGAAGCAAACCATGGACGATTGAGGGGCTGCAAGAGTGGAAGACAGGGACAAAAAACATGTTCTGTATTAGTAAAGGCTTCCCACTCCTGAATCCATTGAGAAAGAAGAGAATGTCTGCCAGATCTAAATAATTCCCGTGGGGGTACAGTGATTGGAAAAATTTCATCGGAAAAGCAAGCAGATTTGGCTAATTTATCGGCGATCTCGTTACCATAGATACCAGAATGACTAGGTATCCAAGCAAAGAGCACCCTTGAGATCCCTAGCGTAAGATGGAGTGATTTGAGTGCCTGTACATACCAACAAGTACTGGGTGATAACGAAGGGCTATGTAGTGTCTGCAACACACTCAAGGAATCAGTATAAATATTTGCTGTTATGAATTCCGTATTTCTAAGAAAGTCTAGTACCTTGTAGATGGCGAAAAGCTCTGCAAAATAATTAGAGCAAAAATCCGGTAGCCGAAAGGTACGTCGTATTTCCAACTCTGGTGAGAAAAAAGCTGATCCTACCCTCGGAGGGTCCCCCTGACGTGATCCATCGGTAAAAAAAGTTAGGCGGCCATCTCCTGCCACAGGAATAGGAGCCTGGAATAATAGTCGTGCTCGGAAGTCTACAGGATAATCTAAAATGCGCACACAGGCCGTAACATACGTAATGGTATGTAAGCCTGTGACAAAGTCAAAAGAATAGCATGGGTAAGTTTCTGCACGTTGTAAAAACCGGGCGTGATTTGTCAGAAATCGGTAGGCTAGCATGAGTGGTAAGGTCATGACTTCCGTTTGAAGCCGCCCTTCTGGACAGCGTTCCAGTAACAATTGTAACTTAGGGAATAGTGGAAAAGTTATACTGCCCCAGCGGGCGAGAAGATAACGTAAAGCCACCACTGGGGCAAGATGTTTCAAAGGGGTGAGGCCTAGTTCTCTGTGCATTACCATTATTGGTGTCGAGTGGGCATAGCCCACTATAAGTCGAAGAAATCGATTGAGGCTGACTTGTAAGGGCATTAATGCACCTGCAGCAGCTATACCCCAGAGAAAGATTCCATAGGTGATCATACCCTGCACTACAGCCTTGTACAGGTGCAAAAGTACCTTGGGGTGGGAACCCCAGTTTTTCCATAATAACGCACGAAAGAAGTGGAGCTTACTGTCCAACCTATTACGTAAGCAAGAAATATGTGCCCGCCAGTTTAGTCGATGATCAAGTGTGATACCTAAGAAGGTGTATGTGTTAACCTCACGTACAGGTTGGGATTCCCAGTAAATTGGGGGAAGGCAAATGTGTCGACGGTTGTGGGTAAAATGTACCAGAGCAGCTTTCTCTTTATTCACTGTTAGTCCGTTAGAGTCAGTCCACTCTCGCAAGGGTGTCACGGCGTTATTTAAGGAAACACGAGGTTGTGCTACATTGCCACCAGGCACGTATAGTACGATGTCATCCGCGTATACCAGTAGTCGAGCATGAGGTAGAACCACCTCCGCCATTCCTGTGATATAAACCAGAAATAGGAGTGGACTAAGGCATGAACCCTGTGGCAAACCCTCACTTGTAGTCCGGGGTCCCACCAAAGTACCCCCAGAACGCACTGTAATGCGGCGATCCACAAATAGCTGATATAATAAGTTACAAAATCGCGTTGGTACACCGAGTTGTGTCAGCCGTTTAAAAAGTATGATCAGAGAAACACAATCAAAACCTCGTGCAATATCTAGAAAAAGTGCATCTAGAGTAGTATTATCTTTAAAGGATAAGTAGATATCTGTTACCAGAAGGGATAAGCTATCGAGAGTAGAGCGGCCTCTGCGGAAGCCGTTGTACCATTTAGGGAAAAAATGTCGATGTTCCAGCCAATGATACAGCCGGTTGGCGAGGAGGCGTTCAAATATTTTGCGGGGGCAAGAGGATAAAGCTATGGGTCGAAAGTTAGATGGAGAAGTGGGAGTTCTTCCTGGTTTCAAGAAGGGGAGCACTGTGAAGTGCTTCCAGGTAACAGGCAGAATACCATAACTCAGAAAATAATTAAAGCAAAGTAAAAGTTGCTCCTTCCAGGAATGTGGCAGCTGCCGGAGCATCGCATAGGAGATCTCATCAGGACCAGGGGAGGTGGATTTAGTACCCGACAGAGCAACTACAAACTCCGACTGGGTGAAAGGATCCAGTAAGGGATCATCAGGTATGGAAACAAGCGAAAGCATACAAGGTGGAGGAGGTGATATTGAATCAGGCGTACACATATACAAAAAACTAGTGAGGACCTCTGGTTCTAAGGGATTTTGTAAGCTACGTGAAGGTAATTCACCTCTAAAGGAACGATATAATGTCCACAGTTCCTGCATAGGAGTTTCGAAGGAAAAGGAACTGACCTTCCTTAGCCAAGCAAGTCTCTTTACTGAGCGGAGATACCTTCTTGTCACCGCTACCAGTTTTTTATAGTGTAGATAGTCCGCGAGGGATAGCGAGCGCCGATAAGTAGCCATTGCTTGTCTGCGTCGAGTTATATAATTGGTACATTCTGGGGTCCACCAAATTGGAAATCGTCGTCTCCTTGCACGAGGTACGTAGTAGGGATGAAATGTATCCAAGTAGGCATGTAGAATCTCCATGAATTCGGTATACTTATGTATCCCACGAGAATTTGACAATAATCCTAAGCGTTCGTTAAGGAAATTTCGGAAGTTATCCCAATTGATATGGGACAGTCTACGACGGGGCATAGGAGGAGGTGTTGCATATTGTGAAGGGGAGCGATATTGTAGCAATATAGGGAAATGGTCACTTCCCCACGAATCGGGTAAAATGGACCAATTCCAAAGAGTAGAGTGACCAGGGCTGCATAAGGCCAAATCAAGTACTGTTGGAACAGTACCTGGTGCAGGAGTGCGTGTAGGTAAAGGATGATTTAAGCAGCTAATCTGGCGATGAAGTAGACAGTGTGCTAGGGAAGCACCTTCCCTCGTATCTAGAGAATTGCCCCAAAAAGAGTGTCGGAGATTAAAATCGCCTAAGATAATAAATGGTGGCCGCAAATGTTGGAAGAATCGATCCCATTGAGCCTCAGTAGGGCGAGAAGTAGGGGGATTATATATTGCAATAATTGTGAGGGAGCCGAGTAGTATTCCTACTGATTGTACGTTGGGTGGAGTATACGGGCACATGTACTCCGTAAAAGAAAGTGATTGATGCACCATGAGTGCTACACCACCGTAACCATCCGCGCGGTCTGAACGGACAATACGAAAGGAAGGTAGAGAAAAGGGTACACCCGGTTTCAGCCACGTTTCGCAAAAGGCTGCCACATGTATATTATAGTTACATAGGTGAAATGTGAGTTCTGGAAGCTTAGAATGTAAACTTCGGGCATTCCACTGCAATAAATTAAGCATTGTCGGAAACTAGAGTTTCTAAGGAATCGGAGATATGAGGAATGTCACAAGAATAATCGGTAATAAGCTTCCGAGCGTAATCTAGAATTTGATGCATTTGGGTTACCGACAAATGGAGCCCAAAGTCTCGACTGAAACATTCTGAGAGTTGCATGGCAGGGGCCACTGGTAGTGGCTGAATATCCCTAGGAGAAGTGGAGGAACGGTCTCTCGGTAACACAGGGTTGCCGTCACCTCCAGTAGGGGAATATATAGCTGAATGAGAAACCGAGGGGCATCTACCCGACGGAGCGTATAAAGCATCAGTGTAAGATTTTAAGAGTTTTGGAGAGCCATGCTGTATGTTATCTTTCTGTAATTCTTTAACTTTGCGCTTTTTTGATGTGGTTGAAGAGAGGTGAGATGGAGCATTAGAAGAGTAAATGTGACCAGTCGGGGGCGTCACTGAGCACAAACTACTCAAAGCAGAGACGGCCACTCTTTCCGGTGTACTCAAAAACTCTTTGTGGAAAATGGGTTTGTTCTGTGTAATCCGTGGTATCTGTTTAGCCGCCTGTAAAAAGGTACAATTTTCAGAGAGCATCAGGCGTTGTATTTGTAGTTGGCGTATTCGTTCCGAACAGTTTGACTCATTGGCCTCATGCGGACCCCCGCAATGAATACAACGAGCCATTTCAGATGAGCATGCGGAGAGCAAATGGGCTTCACCACAACGCACACATCGGGCTTTGCTGCGGCAAACCGTTGAAGTATGTCCATATCGCACACAATTTGTACAGAACCGCAATGCCGGTAGATAAGGTTCCACAGGAAGAGAACAATAGTATAAATATATTTTGTCTGGAAGGGAGGAAGCACGCCAAGTAATTACAATTGATGCGGTCGGTAGGTATTGTACTATGCCGTCAATCACAACTTTCCTGTTTAACCGTCGGACTCGGCTAACCGGAAAACGCCCATTGGCCTGTAATTCAGTCAAAATTTCAGATTCCGGGCAATCCTTATCTACCTGGCGGACAATGCCCTGCTTATAAAGTAGATTGAAGGGAATAAAGCCCTTCAAGTGGTGTATCACTAATAAAGGGGATTGTAACAAATTGTTTGCCTGATCGGCAGTATTAAAAGTAACTATAACCTTTCGGTTACCACTTGGCCGGATAGAGTGTATTCCCCGAAAGTCATTTGTATGTAATAGTTTGCCTATTGCAACGAAATTTAATGACTTACGTTCTTCCTGTAAGGGAACAAGATGGACTTCATATGGACCCAAATCGGTGTCCAGATACCTATCTGTACTCAGCGTGGGCCCTGGTGGGTCCTTCGTAGGTTGCGGGCGATCCTTCTCCATTTTTGGAACCCCTTCTAAATAGTCGTCACAAATGGGGACTCAAAAAGAACACACACAAACTTGAACGCTATGAAATAAAAAAAATAATATCCTCCTGCTAGTTAATGTAGCCAGCTGTCGACTGAGCTCTACCAAGCCGGAGAGGAAAGTGATATCCTTATTTCTTTTCTTAATTAAAAGAAAATATATATATTTTTCACTACGCTATCTAACGCACAAAATGGAGTCCCACTCGCTAGACTTCTGTTTCGTGTGATAATTTGCTACTCTTCTAGTAGTTGGCAACTGTTCTGTTCGCGTAGTATTTTTCGACTCCTCCGTTCCATACGGGAATACGAAAGGCATATTCAGTTCCCCTCCACATCAAAATTTTGAGTTTCACTCTCATTGGAGCGTGTTCTGCTGATTACTTTAAATTTTCGTATTGCTTAATTTTCTGATTGACTATTGACCAAACATGTCGGTGGACAAGACGAGAATGTGCCGCTGAAAAGTGATGTCCTGCCCCTAGTGGTAGAATTTCGAACATGGTTGATAGGCACTTTTATGACGTTTGCCTCACAAAGACTTAATCCCACCCAACAATAACAATGGAGCAGTGTTGCCAACTTAGCCTTTTTGAGAACCTATCTAGCTATACATTTTTGAAAAAGCTACAAGTAGCTTTCCTGGCCTTTTTTTCTAAGCTTCATTAGCCTTTTCTAGCCTTTTTCATTTTTTACTTATCTACCAGTGCCTTTAAAATAATACATCATTTAATCTCGCTACTGCAGCTATTCCACATAATGATATAATCCTTTTGGCGAATTCATGAATCTTTTGAATCTGGGAGTATGGATTCCACCAAGTTGTTAGATTCTTTGGCACTTTTTAGAAAAAGGTCTGTGTGTGTATCTCGAGCCTGTGGATAACATAACCCAAAAACGAAAAGTTGGTTAAAAATCAAAGTTGGTATTTAAGTTTAATGTCTTTCATGGATGCGACACGAAGATTTTAAAGAAAATTCTTCACCCTAAACTACCCTTTACATGGAAAGTTTATCGAAAATTTAGATTTTCTCGAAAGTGTCTCTAACGATTTTGATTAAAATGCCATAAGTTTGAAATATCTTTATGACAAATGAAATGTATATTTTGAATTTTCTGGCTATAACCTCTGTACTCCTATTTACTCTGGACGACTTTTGCATAACTGGTAAACGGTTACAGATAGACCAAATCTTACTATGAAAAACTGTAGATCTTTCTAAAATACACAAGTTATGTCTGAATATTTTTTATAAATTGGACCATTTCGGAGATATGCCTTGTTATTTGTATTTCTGTCAAATGGAACATCGTTATTCAATTTGTTATGTTAACCCTGCAATGAGAACGGAATTTGAAAGCTTTAAAAGATTTGACTATCGCACAAAGCCTACTGTACACTAATATTCCCCTTGCACCTACAAGGAAATAAGCAATAAGATAATTTGTACAAATGTTTATCTTAACTAACACAAAGAAGATATAGGAAAAAGAGTTTGTAACAATGATTAGTACAAGAGTAGAGAAAGTCATGTGAGTGCAACATATCAGATTTTCCAGGCGCAGTCCCAGACGAAATATTGAAGCTTGTTGGCAGTGGCGGCTGGTGAACAAAATAAGGTGTGTGCTACAGTACCGCACAATGATTACACATTTTATATAATTAGGCTTACCTAATGGCGAAATATAACGTCCATACAGGGCTCCTTCCAGCTGCAGAACTTATCGATCACCCTGGTATTAAACCCCTCCATGTTAGAAGCGATGCTTTTCTCCATGGACAGCATTGCCAGAGCAGTAAGACGATCCTGTGACATAGTGTTTCTTAAGAACGTTTTTACGCATTTTAAGCATGAAAAGCATCTTTCTGGCTCAGAACTGGTCATTGGCGTTGTGATCAAAATTTTTAGTAAAGTTGTAACTTCAGAAAACGAATCTTGCAGACTGTTAGAAATTATGTATTGCAATAGTTCCACAGCCCCGTCAATCTTTCTAAAGTCAGGTCTTGCATACAGAACCCTAAGTTGTGTCTTTAGCATTTTCTTGTTCAGTGTTGTATACGTAGTCACAGCAGTTTGAAGTTCATCCTCAGGAAACTGACTTAAAAAGTTGCCAAAGAATTTAGAGTTTAACAGCTTTGCTGCATCGAGATGACTAAGCGACTGAAAACGACGTCTAGCTTCTTCGATAATGCGGTCACACACTTCTTTGGCTTCTATTTTTAGACATTCTACATTCTGGCGTTTGCTCATTGATTCAGATGGAATCACAAATATATCATCGGCTGCCTCTCGAATGTCACAGATGCACTGAATGAATGAAGACACAGCATTTTGTACTTTAACAGCCTCAGTTGATCTTGATTGCAGTTGATTATAAAGTACATCAACATGAGGCATTACTCGGTGAAAGAATTTCAACCATGAAAGGAATTTGCTGTCTTCTAAATAACGCCAAAGCCCATTTGCTTCCAGACAAGTCTTATCATGGGCAGAATTTTCCAACTCCGAAAAGCACTGCAGCAATTCTTCCTGATTTTCATAAATGACATTAACAGTTCTGGATCTAAAATTCCACCTAGTTGCAGAACCATCAGGAACTCTTCTAGTCACCGCAGAATCCAGAGTTGCCAAGCGCTGTGGGGATCTTGAGAAAAAGGCAGGAAAAGCAGAGAGATTAAGAAAAAATATTCTGGCAGACTTATTCTGTGAAGCTGCATGTTCCATCACTAAGTTCAGTTGATGTGCATAGCAGTGAATATACTGCACATTTGGAAACTGAGATTGTACTTTGGCTTGTACTCCACCAACTGCACCACTCATTACTGAAGCTCCATCGTAAGTTTGGGCAATAAGTTTATGACGTTTATCTCTGAATAGTTCATTAAGCACTTTTAATATGCTTTCAGAAATTGCTTCTGCGTTTTGTCTCTCTGATTGCAAAAGCCCCAAAATCTCTCATATGGAACACCCTTTTTCTCATATCTAAATACTAATACAAGCTGGGTCTGATGCGAAACATCTGTGGTTTCATCTGCCATAACAGCCACAAAATCAGCTTCTTGGATTTCCTCTAGAATCACCTCACGACAGACTTCTACCATACAATCCAAGAGTTCGTTTTGGATGGTTTTAGAGGTTCCTTTGAATATATGGTTTGAGTCAATGTGGTCCTCCACAGCACTATCAATGTTACTAAATCTATAAGTCCTAAAAACACGCCAGGATTTTCAGAAGATTCAGTCTCATCATGTCCTCTCAAAGCAAGCTCAAATGCACCACAAAACTTTATACAGTCAATTATGCGGGACAACACATACCTATTTTTCTCTACTTGTAGATTATGCTTCAGCTTTGCCTCTTGATAAGCACGGCTTAACTGAGCCACAATATTTGTACTACCTAAAGCACTTAAATCTAGTACATTGTTTAAATGTTTTACATTTTGTTTATGTTTGTTAATAAGAACATTAATATGCCCTAGGTCTGTCACTCCCGTCGTCCTCCACGAATCACTGTTCCCAAAAAGCAAGCATGGAAAACAGAAAAGAGCATTTCTTTCCTGACATCCACATATCCATGCATGCTCATAAATTTTAAGGTTAAATCGCCTGGTGTAAGAATTATTTCTCCCTCCTTTTGCAGGTTGCATGATGTTTAGATTTGGTGTTGCCTCCCTAACTGCTTCACTTGAACATTTTCTTCTAGAGTCCTCCTAGAGAAAGGATAATTTATTAGGCTGTCCACAGAATTCATTTTAGCGTACACAACACAGATATTGCTCAGCACACGAAACTGACGTTCATAACCTGAGTTTATGGAATATTTCGCGGTTATTTGTTGCTGTCAAAAATAAGTAGTGCCAACAGAAATTGCTCCACATGTCCAACTTCCGAGAGTTTTATTCTCTCTATCACCGGCAACAGATAGTTGTCTCAACACCACATAGATGGCAGAAGTTGCATAACAGCAAGCAAAGTCGTTAGATGACATTGCAATCCTGCTATCTAGCGACTTTGTACAGAAGCAGCATGAATTCACTGAATTCATGTGCTCCACTTCCTGAGAGCACAACGCTAGGTAAATTCAACCAATAGGAGAACAGATTTCAAAATCATACACCTATGTTTCGCATGCGTGGATTGGTCTACATTCCCTGCAAAGGACTGAAGAGTTTTGTAGCACCCAACGCATTACCTATCTCGTGTATGCGAGGCGTGCATCATCTTCGCACACAATGAGCAAAGAACACTAGCGCGTGGCATATAAAATAGTGAAAGTGAAAGAAAATGTGCAATAATAATTGAGTATATGTTTAACACAAAGAAGAAACTATTTTCTGCAAAATAATCATTGTGCTGTAGCACTGTAGCACATATTGACGAGCCGCACCTGCTTGTTGGTACAAATGCTGCATACATGTAAGAGCCTAAGGGAAATCCCAGCTGCAGCAGTAGAAATGAGGCAGAGGGGGATGACGAAGACTACGTTTATTTTTGCTAGGTGATCCATGCGTACTTTTTAAAAATGTAGTTTTCTAATATTTATATAGGTATTAAAATATAATCTAGCCTTTTTGGCAAGCCAATTTAGCTTGTTTTATTGAATTATAGTTGGCAACACTGCAATGGAGTTTACCAGTTGGCTGACGACAGGCTGTCGCTCTTTCAAGCAGAACTAATTCGGTTCAACGAACCCGGGTGGTGTCCTTGAAGCGAAATCTTTCTAACTTTACCTATAAACTGCATTCTGCGTGGGTGATTTCTTATACTTACAAATATATACACTAAAATTTATGAGTATTAACATGTACGCGTTTACATAATAACTTATACTACTCCTGACACTTGCCCTGCGAGTGGTTCTAAACAAAAAATGCTGGAACTGGTCATGTTTCATAACGTTCATTTATATGTCTCTTAGGCACGGTATAACAAACGGCACAACGGCACGGCACATTTATAACAAACAATGAAATTCATGAGATAAACACTAGACAAAAGAGCAACATCCCTCAACCCAGTGTAAAACTTCCTTGCTTCCAGAAATATGTATATTATGAAACCATCAAAATATTTCATGCTCTTCCTAACGATCTTAAGGAAAAGTTGACAATTTCAATGCTTTTAAAATTGCTGCCAAAGAATACCTATGCTCAAAATTAATTTTATTCTGTACAAGATTATGTGAATGACAAATTATCCTATTAATGCTTATGTAGCTTTGTAAGAAGTTTCTAGCTCTCTTTATTCTATATAAGACTATCTGAATGACAAATTATCCTGTTAATTCCCATGTAGCTTTGTAAGCTACATTTTATTCTATATAACATCTGAATGACAAATTGCCCTGTTAATGTTTATATAGCTTTGTAAGTAACTTTTCTCAGCTCATTTTATTCTTTATAAAATAATCTGAATGACTAATTATCCTGTTAATGCTTATTTAATTTTGTAAGTAGTCTTTAGTTCATTTTTTCTGTATATGATTATCTGAACGACAAATTATCCTGATAATGCTTATATAGCTGTACAAGTAGCTTTTAGCTCATTTTATTCTGTATAAAATAATAATTTGAATGACAAATTATCCTGATTAATGCTTATATAATTTTGTAAGTAGTGTTTAACTTATTTTATTCTGTATAAGACAATCTGAATGACAAATTATCCTGTTAATGCTTATATAGCTTTGTAAGTCGTTTCTTAGCTCATTGTATTCTGTATAAAATAATAATCTGAATAACTAATTATCCTGTTAATCCTTATATAATTTTGTAAGTAGTGTTTAACTTATTTTATTCTGTATAAGACAATCTGAATGACAAATTATCCTGTTAATGCTTTTATAGCCTTGTAAGTAATCTCTAGCTTCTTTAGTGACAAATCATTGTTAGTTACATTTGATGCCTATGTGAAGGCTACCTAAATGTCAGTGGCGTGTGGTGAATGTATTAGCCAGGGTAAGCATCTCATTGTAAATGGTTAAACGAAAATATGCTGATACATAGTACATGCAATTAAAAACAATAGTATCACTGTTATCCTGTACATTATTTTGTAACAAAATATTGATGAGTTATCTCGTCTTACTTGAAGCAGAGCTGGATTCTCCTCCCTTTCTTGGCAAAATCATCAATCACAAGATCATAGAATTTGGGATCCTGTTGTAGATTTATCAGAAGCTCCTTCTCTAGTGCTACCAAAGATAAGTTTGAAAGTCTTTCCTGTCCCTGAGTGTTGAATTTTTTATGGGTTTTAGTTTAGAAAAGCTACATTCTACTGCAGCACTACTTGCTGGAATAGGTAACACTATTGTCACTTCACTATACGCTCTGTTCAGTTAATTTTTTTATGAAGGCTAGAAGTTTATTCACAGATTTATGATGCATGTCTCGAGACAAAGTAAGTGACAGAGAGTTGTGACCTCAACGCAACAAAGCCAAAGACTGTCCCATAGGACTCTTTTAGGATTGAAAAGATAATTCTGGAAAAGACGATTTGTATTTGTTGAAGTTCTTAAAATTTAACAATTCCAGAAAACATAGAGACTCAATATTACCAAATCTTTCTCTGAGATGGAGTAGAAGCGTATCCAGAACCTCGCAATACAAACATTTGTAGTGCATTTTCCTATTCAAACCATCACTGCTGGTATGACGTTTCGTAGGCGGTGGATCACCAATGACTTCTTCAACTTTGTCCCGTACTTCATCGAAGGAATTGCGCTTCTCTTCTAAGGCCCTCTGAAATTCCGTAACTTTCAATAAGCAATATCCAATATCAGATAACTTTCCTTGCAGAATATCATACAGAGTGTCCGTGATGGGGAATATTATAGCAAACATCTCTAACATAAATTTGAAGGTGAAATCTTCCATTGTGCTTACAAAACCGCGTGCAGCAGTATAAGTACAAACAATGAAAAAAGTTATTTTCTGAATTCATATATTCTTTCCACCAAACGAGAGCTGTAGCTCCAGCGCATTTGCGAAACACGCGGCAATCTTCTGTGCATCTCATTATCCAGGGCCTCAGTTCTCTTAGAAGGTAGGTGAAGAAGAATAGGCATAAACTGAGCACGGTTACACATAATACTTCACTATTCAGCAAAAGTGTAAGACACTCTGGAATTACCTTATATAACAAGTTACCCGATAATATTAAACTTACCACCTCAGAAACTACATTTAAGCGCAAGGTGAAACATCTGCTACTGCAACATTGTTTTTACTAAGTTGAAGAGTTTGTAAATACTTTTCCGTGAACCCCTTCTGGGTGTGTAATTTATTATATTTGTTAAAATACTTAAGAAATGGTGTCAATATTTTGTACTCGTATATTGTGATGTATCCAATATCATGTATTTGATCTAAGGATAAATAAATAAAAAAAAAAGACTTGGAAAAAATGCTGCTATTCCAGTAACAGTCATGAAGAATATCCTGCATTCTCAAATGTGTGAAACCGCCTGTGACAGAACTAGATTTAATGTATGGGCAAAACAGTGCACAAATAGAGCTTGGGGAAATGTTCCTCGTACTTTTGTTTGAAGTCCATTTAAATGCCCTGTCATAACAGTCGCACCATCATATGTCTGAGCAACTAGCTTTTCCCCAGAGTCAAATTCATCCATGAGTTCCTTTACAATTGTGTATAATGCATCAGCTGACCGATCATCTGAAATATTTATAAAACGGAGAAACCTTTCTTGAACGTCACCTTTAGCTCCAACGAATCTCATTACTGCAGAAAGTTGGGATAAATTTGCAACATCTGTATTTTCATCCAAACTAATGGCAACAAAACTGGTCGCTTTGATTTCTCTCTTCATCTCCATTATTAAAACATTACTTATTGAGTCAATTAAGTCGTTCTGGATCAGATTTGATAGCCCAGTAAACACTGTCCCCTGCTCCATGAAAGTTCTTAACTTGTCCTCATACAAAGCAGATTTACAAGTTCTACATAATTCCCCTTGCTGCTGGATTCTGATGACTCATCGTGACCCCTAAATGCTAATTCCTGTTTCCCCAAAAAACAAACCATATCAATTAGGCGTTTCATTACTTCTCTATTTTTTTCTTACTAGTTCGTTGTGCTGATTTTCCCTCACTTACTTCTGAGCATCCAGTAAATGGTCAATTCTGGATTTGCCAAATGTTTTCAGTAGAGTAATGGTTTGGAGATGAGTGCTAGTCAAACTGTGTTTTTTAATTGCTTTATGGATGTTTCCCATGTCACTGAACCCACCACTAGACCTTACATTTTTTTCGTTAGCAAACAGAAGACAACACCAACAATAAAGCTTTTGTTTGTGCGGACAACCAGCATGCCATTCATTAGTAATATATAGCTGTGAATTGAATTTTCTTACACAGCTTTTCATTTGAGTGGTAATGTTTAGGTCAGGCATTGGTCTTCCTTCCTGCACAACTTTAATCTTTTCTTCATAATTTCTAGAAGAAAAACTTGGTGAGATAATATTGCACACAATGCAGGCATCTGCGTCTGCAGTTGTGCTCTCCAAAGAAAGCGAAGATTCCATGTTTCCTCCCCTCTCCAAGCTGCAAGCACTAGTGTACGGACGGTTTGAATCTGCTTACCTTGCACAGGATAATTTTGCTCTAGCATGGCACGTGGTAAACTATATGAAACTCTATCATAAATCAACTGTTAATAAGATGTCAGTGATATCGCACTTGTCATCGAATAATAAAGCCAAACTCACTGCAAAAAGTCACTCGTTACTTATGTATTAGCTTGAAATACACTTATTAAACTGCGACAATGCTGGAAGGTTATTCGCCTAGACCTGCACTGAACACATGTGCTTCTCTTGAGCTAGTGCCGCAATGGCGCCCGAGCTGACCCGAAAACCTACGGAAACAAGTCCTCACGGACACAGTACATTGTTGCACGCATGATTGCACCTATTGATAGCATATCGTTGTATAATAAAACTGAAGTCTTAGTTCAGGTCAACTGCAGTAGCCAAGCGCTTAACAATAGAATCAGATCGTGCTGCTAGATAATATAATATAATTAATTTTGTAGCATTGTACAGGGTAAGCACTGCTTACCTTGCGTACATGGACAACACACCAATTCTAAACGTATATGTATAGAACAATCTGACAAAAGATGACATACATTGCCAATTATATTTTAACTAAACAGTAAGACGTGGCAGGAAAAGCCTAGCCAAAGTTTAAAACAAAGCTCTATTCATAGCTGTAAATATACATAACGTAAGTGCTCTTGTTTTGTTTTGCTTTTTGTGCCTGTAAATGTGTCTTTTATATACTATTCTGTGCATTATTGACATGTTCAATATTCACTGGCCTCCATGGCTACTTGTGAACTCGCTGAATGCAATCCAATCCAATCTAATCTAAATGTCTGCACACATTAGAAGTGGTCAGCAGGCTTCCCATGGCCTTCCTAACATAGTAACACCAATGGGAAGCATGCTTAGAAAGGGTTAAAGAGCTTGGCTTTTCCTGCTGAAACCTGAAGGTAACTTATGGTATTGTTGATAACAAATTACTCTCAAAATATATGTGCAGTCACAGGAAGTACAAACTCTTAACCTATGTACCTGCATTGGACCCTGAGCTTTCCCTACAACATTCTGTAACTTTTCTTACCAAATTTGCCTGTTTCACTGTGTTTCATTGCTGTGTATCATCCTGTTAGGCTCATGTACAAAAATACCTTTATGTTGCTAGCGATACCCTTGTCCCTGTTTTTATTATGGTTGTACGCTTGGTAGGACAAAAAGTAATCCCTCTTTGAGATGCTAAAGAGCTGGGCAGCAATATGAAAAGTGGAAGTCCACTGTTCGTTCACCAGCTCATGGCCATAGGGAAATGAAGGGGAGAGGAGAGACATTCCAGTAGTGTAACTCGAGTTTTGTAAACTTCTGCACAAACCTTGTTCTGCTTGTTATACTGTCAACTTACCTCCAATGTTATTTGCGCTATGCTTACTCACTGTGAGACTCACTAGTTTTGTGTCATAAGTAATGAAAAAGTAGTGGAGAAACAAATAAACCGCCACCTAGGAGTGCTGTGAAATCTGCTATGATATTGTGGTTACATCAAGGGGTTCACAGTGACAGTTCTATATGTAAAACAGACCTTATAGGATGATTGAAACAAACAAACCTAGAGGTTATTAAAGCTGACACACTTGTGGCTTTATTGGGCCACACCACAAATTGGCCACACTTATTTGCTTGCCCCCATGCATGTGTGATCTCAATTCCATAGAACTAACTTGAGCCAAGCTAAAATGAATAGTTAAATGTAACAGGTGAATTACAGGAATTGCACGATATAAGCTCGAGGCCATATCACTTGTGACTGAAACAGACTGGCAGGGCTTTTGAAAAATATAGGAAAGGCAGAAAATGATCAGTGAGAGAAAAGCGGAGTAGTTGAGCAAGTCTTTTATGTTTTATAAGCTAAAAGCTAACTATACTGCCTGAACTAAATAACATTTAAGTTTTGCTATTTGGGCGACTTCTTTGCTTTAATCTTTAATCTTTAATCTGGCACTATTATCTTAAGCACAACCAGCAGCATGAATTCAGCTTTAGATATCGCTGTGTACCTGGAATTGTTTACTGACATACTGGTTGGCTACATTCCTGCCAGGGACCAGGACCTGGTGAACAAACTGTATTTATGTCCATGAGCCAAGTGCAAAAAAGAACTGTTGCTGCTAATGTTTGCCTACACCTACAATCAGAGGAATTCTACAACAAAGACAAATGGAAACTCACAATCATGTTAGGAAACATACTAAATGACAATATATAACAGAGTACGATGTGATTTTTTTTGAACCCATGTAGGTGACTCATGGTTTTATTCCATATTTCCTGATTCCTCATGACCATAATTACTTCACAGCAATACTAAATTCATAATGGTAGTTATTTTGGAATGCAGGTTTCTGCTCCCTTTCACCCATCACGTGTCAACTATTTGCAAAGAAACGTGGCAACAGCCTTTTACCAAGCAGAAAATACCCACAGGCCATTAGAGTTACAGTTTGTTTGCCATCTCACAACACTTGCGAAATGAGGTTTGGGAATAAGGGAAGGAAATGTGTAGATGCACCTCTCTCATACTGCAGACTTGAAAATGTAATACTCTGTAATATATCAAGAAAACTCAACTGCAACGTGATTGTTTTGGATGCTAAATATTTCATCTAGCATCGAATGCCCTGGTGAGAGGTGTGTGTGGTGTGTGGTAGGGGGTACAGGGAGTGGTGGGTATGGGTGGACGTGGGTGCATGTGTCATAGTGTACTTCATCATTTACTTTCTTGCAATGTATAAATATAGCATAGTCTGTGATGGACTCTGGAAGGATAACGTGCAGCTTCCTCTCTCCTTTATGTCTTCTTTCCAATGTTTAGGACCTGTTATCCACATAACCTATCAGGTCTCCAAACTGCCATGTTGCCACTTGCAGGTTTTGGATACTAGCAAAGAAAGAATGAGTAAAATGACAATTCAAGCAGTTAATATCCTTTTAAATTTTTCCACTACGTTGCACAGTAGAACTTTTGTGTATATATGTACTATCTATCACAAAAGTAAATGCCCAAGTCCAGTGAGACATGCACTAAAGGTCACCTAACTCTCAGGTGTTCCTAAATTGATGGATTGAGAATGAAATTGGTCATACACGCTTCCCTTGCTGTTCAACCATTGGCTCACCTCGCAGCCTTGAAAAGAGATATTTCAGTAAAAATTCTACACTAGCACACAAATATTGCAAATTCAACGTTACTAGCCTTGCAGAAAGCTTATTATAATCAGATTTTGATTACACAGGGGACCAGAAGTAACAACGATGCCAGTTTACTCATCAAAGTAACTTTAATCATCCACAATGAATTTCCACACTTAGTCATAGCTGAGTGCATTACAGTGTGTTATCACAGACTCTGTGGTGCATATTTCTGTTTACCTTCCTTTCTGTCTTAACGGGAACATAATTATTTATATTACCTTAATTAAGGAAAATGAAGCTATTAACAGTGAAGCAACAAGATTCTAAAGTAAGAACAAATTAGAAACTAAAAACTTTACTTATCTTAGTAATGTTGCAAGTTCTTTT
The DNA here is from genome assembly GCA_030765045.1 of Tenodera sinensis. Lineage (NCBI taxonomy): Eukaryota > Metazoa > Arthropoda > Insecta > Mantodea > Mantidae > Tenodera > Tenodera sinensis. The sequence goes on from JAUKNM010000087.1 coordinate 293,306, forward strand.
TGCAAAAACTGACTCAAGTTTCGAGTTGACTCCAACTCATTCTCAAAGCTATACAAACAAATTTGTTACCAAACCTACAGATTTTCATTTTTTTTTCTGAAAACAAAAAACATACTGATGCTCATTTTAATTACCAATCTCTGAAAACAAAAATCTACAAATACAACCTATAGAAGGTAATTCAAAGTTCATAACACGGTTCCTGTTTTTTAAAATAAAATTTTTTTCCCAAACCATTAAATCTATAGGTCCACTTAATTGTTTTAATAATTTAACTTCTGGATTAAATGACCAAACTTGATCTGCCACAGCTGATTTATCAGTTTGTTTATATTTAATATTTCTAAAATGCTCTTTTATCCTGGTTTCTAAATGACGTTTAGTTTTACCAATATAAACCATATCACAATCTAAACAGTTAAATTGATAAATGCCAGATTTTTTATAATTTGGTATTTTATCTTTTTTAGAAACATTTAGTAAATTTTGTATATTAAATTTACTTTGAGGGACCAAATTTATTCCATATTCTTTAAAAATCTTTGTAAATTTTTTATTGGCCCATGGATGGTAAGTAAACTTTTTAAAAATGCAATTATCGTTTATTTTTTTGAGGGTAGAAACTTCTTTAACAGCTTTTTAATACTTAAATTTGTGTATCTTTTTATGTATAAAATGTGTATTAAAACCATTACTTACTGCAGTGTTAATAATGTGTTTATATTCTGTGTCAAATTCTTCTTTATTAAGGGGTATATTTATTAACCTATAAATTAAACTATTGAAAACAGCAAATTTATGTGCAAAAGGATTAAAACTTTTATTTTTTATGTAATTATCAGTGTGAGTAGATTTTCTGTAAATACCAAAATTCAATTTATTGTTATGTCTTTTAATTTTTAAGTCCAGGAATTTAAGGCATCCATTATTTTCAGTTTCCAAAGTGAATTGTATAGGTTTATCTTGTAAATTTAAAAGTTTTAACGCATCATTTATCTGTTTTTTAGGGACAGCAGCAAAAATGTCATCCACATATCTATACCACATTTTAAAAATTAGAGGGAATGATTTTATAATTTGAGTTTCAAAAAAGCTCATGAAAAGATTAGCAAGAAATGGTGAAAGTGGACTACCCATTGCCAGGCCAGAAGTTTGTTGTAATACTTGCCTTTATTATAACAACTTCAAACATACAAACTTAACACCTTGAGTTACAGAGAATTTAAATACTTGTCGCCACTTTAAAGTGGTTAAAAACATATCACTTTTGATAATACATTTTGAGATCATTGTTTTAATATTTTAATATTTCGAAAATTCCTGCCATGCTGATAAAGTTTTTACTCACGTCCAAACCTTTTAATTATATAAATGCGACCCAAAGAGCTGAAAGATAATTTAGAAGAGAACTACTCGCGTATGATAACATGATGCCTCCCTAGTATAATGTCACCATTTCTGCCCAGCTTCACAGAAACTTGCTCTGTTGTCGAAAATCCCAAGTCGACTGCTTCTCTTACCTTCCCGGACCTGGCTTGGTAGGAATAACTCGTTGCGCATGCGCCGCTGTTTTTGGCCATTTCCACATGAGGTCCTGGAATTCGCCGTGTAAGTATGCAGGCTCCCTCTATTGCTTTACTGTTGAAGCACCATGACGCTCATTAAATTTTGATTTGGTGAGCTTGTACTGATGGCTGTCTCTGCTTTTGGATCCTGGGTGAAATAACGGCTCAAGAGAGAAAAGTATTTTAAAAGTTAATAATCCAGTTTTACCTAGAATATATGCACTTCCAAAAATTCACAAACCAGGAAATAAAATGAGACCTATTATAAATTGTATAAATTCACCTACGTATAATTTAGCTAAATGGTTAACTAAAAAATTTAGTACTTTTGATCAATTTGAAAGTTTAAGTATTAAAAATTCTTTTGAATTAGTAGAAAAGATTAGCAACATAGTATTGTCTGATAATGATAAACACGTTTCTTTTGATGTAACTGCTTTATTGCCTAGTATTCCTAGAAAAAAGCTTTTGATTTTTTTAAAAAAATTGTTAAATTCTTTAGAATTAAACAAAGAATTAATAGATGATTTTGTAAAACTTACAAATCTTTGTTTAGATCAAAATTTCTTTAGTTTTAATGGTAATTTTTTCAACAAACTTCTGGCTTGGCAATAGGTAGTCCACATTTCTTGCTAATCTTTCCATGAGCTTTTTTGATACTCAAATTATAAAATCATTCCCTCTAATTTTTAAAATATGGTATAGATATGTGGATGACATTTTTGCTGTTGTCCCTAAAAAACAGATAAATGATGCTTTAAAACTTTTAAATTTACAAGATAAACCTATACAATTCACTTTGGAAACTGAAAATAATGGATGCCTTAAATTCCTAGACTTAAAAATTAAAAGACATAACAATAAATTGAATTTTGGTATTTACAGAAAATCTACTCACACTGATAATTACATAAAAAATAAAAGTTTTAATCCTTTTGCACATAAATTTGCTGTTTTCAATAGTTTAATTTATAGGTTAATAAATATACCCCTTAATAAAGAAGAATTTGACACAGAATATAAACACATTATTAACACTGCAGTAAGTAATGGTTTTAATACAGATTTTATACATAAAAAGATACACAAATTTAAGTATTAAAAAGCTGTTAAAGAAGTTTCTACCCTCAAAAAAATAAAAGATAATTGCATTTTTAAAAAGTTAACTTACCATCCATGGGCCAATAAAAAATTTACAAAGATTTTTAAAGAATATGGAATAAATTTGGTCCCTCAAAATAAATTTAATATACAAAATTTACTAAATGTTTCTAAAAAAGATAAAATACCAAATTATAAAAAGTCTGGCATTTATCAATTTGGCTCTTTAGATTGTGATAAGTAGGGCTAGGAAGTTCATGCATTTGCATGTTTTTTCATAGGGGTTAAAAATGTATGCTTTTACATTATGTGCACGAATTATGGAATTTTAAGTTATTTGGACGTGATTTTATGGTGCATATAACTGCATATTTTCTTGATTTTGATAACTGTTTCCATCCTTTCATTATATGTTTGTGCGTAGAGGATAATCAGTGCATTATCTGAGAGGTTTATATTAACAAAGATAAAGTGCAGGTCAACGTTTTGAGCAGTACGATTATATAAAACGCTTGCCTCTGCGTGGTCTTCAAACGTAACAGTGTTGTGAACTGGTTCCCTCTAAATTAAATTAGGTGTATATAATGTTACAAAGCTCTTCAAATGCCGAAAATAAAACTTAGAGTGCTAGATTAATTTACAGAAAGAGTTTTCGGGTGATTTAATATCTACAGATAATAGGGCACTGTTTTGTGGAGCGTATGACAAAAATATAGGGAGTGAGAAAAGATTTCAAATAGTTCAGCACATAAACACAGCAAAACATAAGGAGAATTTAATCAGAAAACTTGCAAACAAATAACCTGTTCTAATACAATTAGTTGAGTGTTTAGGAAGTAGGGTTACTGAATTTTCCTATGACTTGTGCCAAGCATTTTTAGCTGCTGATATTCCCTTGTTCAAAATTAATAATCCGATATTTAAAAACTTTCTTGCCAAGTGTACTCAATAACATGTGCCTGAAGAAAGTACACTGCATAAGACTTATGCAGGGCATTGTTACAATAACGTATTGTCAAATATACAAAATTTAGTGGATCAGTTTGTGTGGTTGCCTGTTGATGAAACCTCTGATTCTGAACGCCGTTCTATTGCTAATATAATCGTGGGTGCCTTAAATAATGAACAAAAGACCACAGCTTATCTCCTTAATAAGTGCAAATTGTCGGCCACTGACAATGTAACTGTGACACAGTTTGTGATGGACTCTTTGAAATTACAATGTTCATGTGGAATCGAATACAACTGGTTGCTTTTATTTGTTACCTTATATGGTAAAATCAGGAAAAACTCTGAAAGGTATTTTTCCTAACTTAATTCACATAACTTGTTAGGCACATGCTCTTCATCGAATTTTTGAGACAATACGCGATTCTTTCCCACTGGTAGATAGATTTGTGTCCAGTACAAAGAGAATTTTTGTTAAATCTCCTAAAAGAGTTAAGTTGTTTAGATCAACAGCACCTAATATCCGACTTCCTCCTGCACCGGTGTTTATTCGATAGGGAACATGGGTCGATGCAGTTTTATATTATGCTGAGCACATAGAAATAATCGAAGAGGTTGTTAATTCATTGGACTCGAACGATGCTTCACCAATACAAACTGTGCAAAATATTCTGTCAGACAGTGGGTTAAAAGAGGATCTTAGTTTCATATCTGCCCATTTTTCTTTCTTACCAACAGCCATAACGGCATTGGAAGCTGTAGGATTTCCTTTGCATGAATCACTTACTGTGCTTGAAAAAACAATATGTGATCTAAGTTCGGTTCCTGGTAGCATAGGACAAAAAGTGAAGGAGAAAGTGAATTATGTAATTTTAAAAAATTCTGGTTATAAACAGATGTGCGATATTCAAGACATCCTCGAAAGAAAACCATCTGTCACACCGAGAGACTTGATTCTCTCTGTGAAGCAGTTAACATCATTTGAATATGCCCCTATAACATCTTGTGATAAGGAGAGGAGTTTTTCATGTTACAAAAGTGTTTTGCCAGACAATAGACGTTTTACTGTTGAAAATTTGTGTAGTGTTGGTTGTGAACTGCAATTTAGCAGTTAATACTAGCGCAGGACCACTTCTGCTTCGACCTCTAAGGAATAAGGTAACTTTATTATTTACACTAACTCGTCTACTGCAAAGGGACATGAACTGTTCTAATGAAATAGTGCATATTTCTTGGCATATTTTGAAGTTTTTAAGAGCATATTTGCATGCATATTTCAGTGTTTTTAGGGCATGAACTTCCGAGCCCTAGTGATAAGGTTTATATTGATAAAACTAAAGGTCATTTAGAAACCAGAATAAAAGAGCATTTTAGAAATATTAAATATAAACAAACTGATAAATCAGCTGTGGCAGATCAAGTTTGGTCATTTAATCATGAAATTAATCCAGAAGTTAAAGTACTATAACAATTAAGTGGACCTATAAATTTAATGGTTTGGGAAAAAAATTTTATTTTAAAAAATAGGAACTGTGTTATGAACTTTGAATTACCTTCTATAGATTGTATTTATAAATTTTTGTTTTCAGAGATTGGTAATAAAAGGAACATCAGTATCTATGTTTTTTGTTTTCAGAGAAACATAAAGGATTGTAGCTTTGGTAACGAATTTGTTTGTATAGCTTTGAGAATGAGTTGGAGTCAACTCGAAACTCGAGTCAGTGTTTGAAAAAATAACTTTCAACATTACTAAGATAAGTGAAGTTTTTAGTTTCTAATTTGTTCTTACTTTAGAATCTTGTTGCTTCACTGTTAATAGCTTCAATTTCCTTAATTAATATACAACATTTACTAAATTTTTCTAAAAAAAGATAAAATACGAAATTATAAAATATCTGGCATTTATCAATTTAGCTGTTTAGATTGTGATAAGGTATATATTGGTAAAACTAAACGTCATTTAGAAACCAGAATAAAAGAGCATTTTAGAAATATTAAATATAAATAAACTGATAAATCAGCTGTGGCAGATCATTTTTGGTCATTTAATCATGAAATTAATCCAGAAGTTAAATTACTAAAACAATTAAGTGGACCTATAGATTTAATGGTTTGGGAAAAAAAATTTATTTTAAAAAACAGGAACCGTGTTATGAACTTTGAATTACCTTCTATAGATTGTATTTATAGATTTTTGTTTTCAGAGATTGGTAATTAAAATGAGCATCAGTATGTTTTTTGTTTTCAGAAAAAAAAATGAAGATCTGTAGCTTTGGTAACAAATTTGTTTGTATAGCTTTGAGAATGAGTTTTGAGTTTGAGTCAACTGGAAATTTGAGTCACTTTTTGCAAAAAGAACCCCGCAACATTACTAAGATAAGTGAAGTTTTTAGTTTTTAATTTGTTCTTACTTTAGAATTTATATTACCTGTTTGTTCTTGTTTGGTAGTGTTTAACGCCCGCTTTTACTACATACGGCACCGCAGGCACTGGTGATACATGGAATAGAGATGGAGCACCGGTCGGATAAGATGGCGGGGAAAACCGGAGAAAACCTGCCCCAGCACCACTTCGTCCACCACGAATCCCACATGCAGTCGCCAGGGAGCGAACCCGGGCCACTTTGGTGAGAAGCAAATGGTCTAACCACGCGGCTACTGCACGGCCTATATTACCTGTGCCAAATATACTATTATACAGTATTATGTTGCTGCAGTATGATTGAAATTTTAAAACTGACAGCTTTATAAGATATTATCATTGTAGATTAAACAGGGATTACGCCTACTTCAACTATCAATCATTCTTCCAGAAATTAATACTTAATTGATGCCAGTCCCCCAAGGAGATAGATACCAGTAGGTGGAAGTGTTGGATACAAATTATGAGAAGGAAGAGAAGACAGGAAAGTCTTTCAATAGTTTTCTTATAGTAGAGTAGAAGAAATATTTTTCGAAGTTTAGTATGAGTTAGAGTAGATGAAAGACTGTTTTAGATAATTTATGTCATTAGAATTGTAAGGTTACTTGAGTCCAGTAACAAGTAGGTTTAGGTAGATAGTATGTAGACTTTATCTGCAAATAATTGTTTTAAAATTGTGTGATGCACAAGAATTTGCTTTTGAATAAAGATAAAATAAAATGGGCTTGTTAAGGCCTGGTATAGTATCCAGAAACCAGGTTATTAGCTATGCAGGGTTTATTTGCAACACATTACACTTGTATTTAACTACACATGTTTCAGACATGCTCATGCCAATTCTCAGCTTTGGATCAATGCATAGATGATGCAGAGGGGCCTCTGTGTTGTCAATGTAGAGGCACCTGAAGGTGTGATAAATTTGCTGAGTGATCTAGAGGTGGGATTTCAAAATTCATGGCAATCTAATTTTTTGGATATGGATTTTCCCCCAAATTTTTAGTTTATCTGGAGGTAGGATTTCAAAATTCATGAATCTAATTTCTTGGATATGAATTTTCTCCCCAAATTGTCAGTCTCTGTGTTGTCCATACTAGGGCTGCAGATGGCTCAGTACAAGTCAGTCGGTATACCTAGCAAGTACATAACTGGGTTCTTTATTTGGTGGCAGGTTTGGATGTGCAGAAAGAATTATTGGATTCAACATTGGCCATTATACTAATTGTTAAATTTCCCTTTTGTTTATGGCTAGCAGAAGTTTCAGTAGTCAGTGGCTTATCTTGTACATACTCAGAAGCACTATAATCTGGCAACTTCTATAACCTCTATTATGACATATTACCGAAAGAGCTAGATACATTATATTCTCTTGAAATTGACTTATGGCTTTAGATAGCTACATTACCATTGAGAATTGTACAAAAGCTTCTATATTTCCCTTAATTATGTTATACTAATGTAAACAATGTACTCCATAATTTATTTTCTTGGTAATACAGCATGTTGCACGAGATGACAATGATAAGTTATCATTATTCTTTGAGGTTTATTGCAGAAGTGGCTGTATTACACATAAAGCCTGATGCAGAATATCAGAAGATCAGGAAATTGGTAAAATGTGGGTTGCTTTTGATTTTCCACTACAACAGAAGGAAAAACCAAGTTACCTACTTTTGATGAATTCTAGGTTTTGTTGTCCAGCAGGTGCAACATCATATCAAGTTTTCTTCTTCTTGCTAACAAGGTTTTGGCCAAGCGCCTATTCTGAAGCTAAATAAATTGGTCAGTCTATCATTTCAACTGCCGTCCAGCATTTCTTCGTCCTGAGAGTTGATTAAAAAGAGCTTGCCATGGATATCTCGCCTTTCCACTCCTTCTGATAGTGTCGAATCTTAAGTACACTCTTCCTTGAGTTGTGCTCTCATATCGGTATTCTTCATTCGCTCTAATCTTGTTACTCACAATATTGGTCATAGAAATCTCAAGTTGTTTCACACTTGGAGAGAATAGAATATGTTCTAAAATTTATATTATGGGTATTTATTTTTAACATTACTTCAAACAGTTTTCCTAAGCAGTTTCTGCTATTCTCTAGAATATCATACACTATTTGGCTTTAGGAGAGAATTATCACTCAACAGTTAAATAGATAGAAGTTTATAACAAGGATTTAATGCTTTTAATATTGATTAAATAGGCATCGTTTTGCATACTGACTAAACTTTTTATCTAAAGAAGAGTCCACAGAAATGTTCTACAATATAATACAGAATGTGCTGACACAGGTGCTTAGAGAACCAAAGAACCACAAAATGAAAAAGTATTCAAAAGCAGTGCCTAGATTCGGCAGTGACACATAATTTCACCCTTTGTTTGGGTAGAACAGCAGTTTACTTAGTATACCGTACAGACACCAAAAAAACGGCAAAAACTGGGTAACTCATTGGGTTTACTTGTATTGTCCCCAGCCCTAGTACATACTATCTAGTAATTTAACTGTTTTTATTCACAGTTGAAGAGTGGCTGCTGCTGATTTTTTAGCATGTTATAATCTAAAGCAGCTCAGATGCTCTTTGAATCACCAAACACAGTTTTCTGTTTTATTGTTACGTTGTAACTATAGCTGTTCTGTTCTATCACAACCTTGACACAGATACTTGATGCAGGATTACCCGCTCCTCAATTCTGCTATCCTAAACGGGATGTTGCTCTCAGTTGATTTCTGCTCTGGACTGCTCGGCATGGATTTTAACCTCAGGGTATGCGTGAGTATTTGCAATAAAAGCCAGAACTCTCCTTAAAACACTTTTATTTACGACCAAGTAACGTTTTAGATTTGCCAATCGTTATTAGAATTTTGTTATGTCTTTACTGTGTCTTTACTAAGACTGAAGATTGTTACTCGAAACTGTCGTGTGTCCTCACACTCGAGGTCCAGGAGGTAAGTCCAACTGACTTACTCGCTCGCGATCTGGAAGGCAAGTGTCTCACCGATCCTCTCTCTCTGGGTTATGGCAGGCAAGTGTCTCACCGACCCTCTCTCTCCGGGTTCTGGCAGGCAAGTGTCTGTGTGTCATGACGCTATCTATGCCTTTGCCCTTAATTACCCCTACGACGGGTTTCGAAGAAGTCTCTGCGACCATCCCTTGTTTTCCTGCTCAACACCTGCACTAAGCGATTTCCAGGAAAACTGGAATTACCAGGCCTCCCTTGACTACCTGACACTTGCCCCTAATTGACTTGTCTGTAACATTTCGTGCCTTTTGACAATTTTAGCCGCAACTAATCCTTCCAGATTTTGTACCTTTATACATGAAACGATTTTAACATTTTCTGATTATTTAATTCTGCCATGTGATGCAGTATTATGTCCATAATTATGGCTTTCACAATTTCGGCTTCATACTGCTCACTGTACCCAAACAAACAGCTCTAAAAAACGTCAAACTGCCAGGACACTGGCTGGCTCAACACTAAAAAACTGTCCATTTGACTCACTTATATAGCCAAGCATTAGATCCTGTCAATTGCTCTGGAAATTTTCTTGAAGCTTCTTGAACTGTCTAGAACTGACTTTTATTCTTGCCACTTATTGCTGTCTTTGTTTACTGGCCAGACTTACAAGCAGTGGTGTGAGGCAGCTGAAAACCCACTCCCCCCTCCCAGTGGCCAAAGAGACAATATTTAATATATGGTATTTAAATCATAATTGTTGAGAAAGTCTGAGATTGTGAAAAAATTTTCTAGGTAAACTGTATTTTGGGAAGGGGAGATTTCCTTGAAAAGCTTGATGTCACATCTGTAAGATGCTAAATTTAAATACCAAGTTCGGTGTTTAATAAACTTCATTTTTGAGTTATGCTATTCTCTCTCTCTCTCTCTCTCTCTCTCTCTCATATATGCATATGCATTCTTTTTAATTCAGTGTATCTCAAAACTTTTATTTCTGGTGAAATGTTAGTATCAAACTTTTGGATGAAATACAATACAACTTACTATAGATAAGCAGTAAGGAATAAAAAATGCACCAGTTAATGCAGGCATACCTCACTAGATTGGCCTACTGTCTACACAACAGTCCAACATAAATTTGTCACACATGTAAACTAAATTCTTGGACTTGTTAAAACAGAACCATAATTAAATTCTTTTAAAATGCAGTATGAAAATATGTTTATTATGTAAGCTTTTTAACATAAATGTCATATGTATCACATGAGAAGCATTATTTCGAACTCTTTAATACTCAAGAAATAAAATGTAAAAAAATGTGACTTTCCTGAACTATAAATACATGAGAATGGTCTGATGTGGAATATGTAACTATCTTAAATGGGCAACCATACTGATGGCCAATATTTAACAAATTTTGGTGTACTTTTTGACATAATATGGTCTGGTAAAACAATACTAAGAATTTACATGTAAGAATGCACAAAAAGACTAATTTCATTCATAAAAATTAGACATATTACTAGCACATCAAGGTACTTATTATGAAAGTAAAATTGCCCACACATACTATTTCAAGAAACTTCTTTTACATCAAGATATAACTGTAGCATGAAGTATGTCACAAATATTGATAAATAATGCACAAGTTTATTAGGCTACAATAATAATCATCTCCACTCGATGCAATCAGTTGAAACCTTGAAACTCCATGCTGTGCAAGTGAACAAACTACAACGTGTACCAGTCACAGTCACAAAGTAAGGATAATATGATTTGAAATAGCCACCATACACGAAGCCTGTTTATGCTGAGATAAAACATCTTTGGATACAATATGATTTCTTCAACATTAAAATAAGAAATCCTGTATGACTAGATGCCCCAAATGAATATAATACGGTTTGAAATGATACCCCTCCCATCTATTCTAGTATCTTATCTACAGCCTTGGACCACAAGATTCGTAAAATTGGAATCATATCTCAAAGCAACAAAAAATCTTATCATTTTAGCACGTTTGCATAGGACTAGTTTATTTTAAGCAATAATTGGTTATATATTTTACTTTCTTTATAACAGGTATGTTTTACACTAGTCTTAATCAATTTTTCTGTAACAATACTACACTATTTTTTACAGTCTTTATAAAATTCATAGAAAAATACATCCATATATATGTTTATGTATAAATTCTGCTCTAAACTGTAAAAGCTATAAACCATAACAATGTTTCCCAACAATTACTTACAAAAAAGTAAAGGTGAGAAATTGTGCTTATATGCTGCAAGTACATTCCATTTCGTATTCTATTTACATTACAATTACACTGTACAACACTGAAATTTGCACCTGACCAAAAATAGGTGATTCTAATAGATTTTTAAGCACGAATTTCAGGTACCTTCCTTTCACAGAAGTTTGAAAACAGTGTTGTTGTAATTAATTTATTTTAAAAGGCGAGTCAATTAATAACACTGAACAACACTTACAACATAATTTTCCGGAACGCGTTTCGAAGGTTAACGTTCCTCCATTATCAACCGGACAACAACTGGGTTTCCATGGTGTTTCATGGTATGGATGGCGATGCTTCTTCTGATGTTTCTTCTGGTAACGGTTCAATGAACTTGCTGAAAATATCTTTCTGAGGAATGTCAAAATTAAATACTAGGTTTCTATTTTTTAAAATGAAGATTTTTTCCCACGTGGACAGTTCTTGTTTTCCGGTTATGTGTTTGAGAAGTTTCGGTTCTAGCTTTATGTCATGATTTCTGGTTCCCAGGATTATGAACACACTTTAAAATTAAATACATCATTTAATAGCACACATTTATTGTTAATAGTCATTCAACAAATCTGTTACTTCCACATATACGGCTTTCTAACATGAGTACTACTCATGATTCTAATAAAGTATCTTCGTGTAAGACAACTTTAGCTAGAAAAGTTAAAAGTGAGGCATGCAATATTCATTTTCGTAGGATAAACTTTTGTCTGAAGCAACCATAAATACTGAAGTGTTGTAAGAAAATTTTCTTGGATTTCATAAATGACATGAAATTTTTGCAGGAATATGTTAAAGGGAATGGTACCACGTACCACACTTGTAATGCACCCATGGAACACAATCACTGAGGGCCATGTAAGCTCTAAGTTTAAAGGTTTAGATCAGTAGACTTGATAGTTTTGTTTGGTAATCTCAAGGAAAAAGCTTGCAGAAATGGGCTATGGGCCATCGTGGATCTCTTAACCTCTTTGGATCCCGTGTGTCGTATACGACACATGTCTTAAGGTTCTCTAGGGTAAAGGGGCATATATCTAAACTTTGATCTTAAGCAGTACTGAACTGAGAACTAATGAGGCCTGTTGTTGCTTGAAGACCTTAACTGTCACCCTTAAAGGAATTGAAGCTGGGTTCAAAGAGGTTAACAACCATAAGCCATAAAGATGTAGTTGTTCTTATGTAGGCGTATGTACAACAATATGGTTTAACCTCTTTACATTGCCAATTTAAATTTCCATGCTGCAGAAACAGCACATTCATTAGTAACAGTTAAAATCGCAGTCAATGATTTAATTTGCATATGTTTATGACAAGGCACTTTATTCAGGGTGACCAGATTTCACAAATTGTCCAAGAAGATTTTTTGGGACATCAAAATCTCTCATTTTAAAAGTGACCACTTTAGTAGGGAAAAAAATGTTACAAAGTTTTCAATTTTCATGAAGCAGTAAAGAGTTCTAATAATTGTGTGTTATTCCAATCCTAGAGTACTACATCAAACTAACTAATCCTCCAAATGAGTGCCCAGAAACTGAAGTTGACTACATTAGAGAGAATACCAAATAAAATCTGTTTAGGAAGGAAATTTCTTTCGCAGCAGACAAAACATGTACTAAGTTTGAGAGGCAGAATCAGAACTGAAAAATTCAATGCCACAGCCGGGATTTGAACCACACGCCTTCCGCTTGCCATGTGGTAAGTCTAGTAAGTTTGTTGGCATAAATAAAAGGATGTACTAATTGCGGTGGAATATACCGAAAAAGAAACAATGTCTTCGCAGCTGCAAAACAAACTTGCAAAACATGATATATGAGCTACTTGTGGTTATGTACCACTTACTAGCATTCAGACAGCTGCAGATTTTCTTCTGATAAAAGTTGAAGAATTCCTCTGAGATAGAACTAAGTCTCTAAAGGAATCCTGTGAATTTGTAGACGGTGAGTGCAAATCCTTATTGGGCTACATAGATGTCTTTATTTCTTGCTCTTCACACAATCAGTGCTATGTATGATGGTTTGAAAACTTTGAAGCCAAAAAGAACTCCCACACATTCTCAACTATTTCTTTTCAGATGGACTTTTCATTATGGCTGACCAACTACATGTAAGGACAGTATGACACATGCAATCAGAGAACTTTCTTTGGCAAAATTTCTGGTTTGAAAACCTTTGTAAAACTCTTATCAGAAGGAAGGCAAATAGATTTGCCATCTCAAATAAGCAAAAGAAGGATTCATTTCCAAGGAGAAGTTCTTAGCTCTTATTCTGCCTTTCTTTCTTGGACGATTGTATTGAATACATACCAAGTTGGGGTCACTATACTGATGTAATCAAGATCAGCACATCAACCTCAAATAATTCTGGGAAATGTTCGAGTGGAATTTTTCCCTCCTAACTGTACCCGTCGTCAACAGTCACTTGATTTGGCATCATAGCAAATTTCCAAGTTTGTTATAGAAAAGTGCTTGTTTAACATCTAATAACACTAACTGATGTAGGAAATGAAAATCTCACCATTAACTCCTACAAGCCATGGAATTTATTTTGGCCACCTGGAAGCAGGTGTCACCCTGCACAATCAAAACACTCTTTCTTTAAATCTGGTATCTCAAAGGAAGAGCTGCCTCTGATGATAGAACTGGTAGTCATGAAGATGTGCCCATAAATGAGCTAGCTCTACCCAAGGGTGCAAATTTCAATACCTACCTTTGTGGAAAATCAACCAATCATGTGCCTAAGAATTTCAAATTTCAACCAATGACAGCCCTCATTTGTGAAAAATTTATCACATTTCCTCTGCTTTTCTTATGTTATGATCAGGTTAGAGAAACAGCTGACGTAAATTGATGCAACAGAGTCGCTATTCAAATGTGAACTATGGCTGACTCTTGCTTCAGTGCTGAAATATGTGAAGTAATTCAAAGAGGGAAACCTCAGAATACAACAGGAAATATGTTTGGAATAAGTTTGACAAATTTTGCAATGAATGAAATTATAAATTAACAGCAGATATTTCAACTACTGATACTGCCAACATCTTAAAAAATTGGAGCATCAATCTGGTAGGCCATGCCGATGGATGCTGATGTATGTATTCATGCTACATGTTTCTTTTAAGAGGTTAGTAATTACAACACAGCATTTAAATAATGTTTCATTGACTATATCATCCTTTAATTCATGAAATAGTCTGAACAACTGCAACTCGTGATAGTCAAATTCCTTGATAAATTGACAATCACTTATGGCCTTACTTATAATAATATAGCTGTGCGTGGGGAACTACAGGATGAGGAGATTGCTGATGTGCATGGTGAGATCAAGAAAGCAGACCAGCTTCAAGCGAGACGGACAATGGGGATGACAACTCAAGTCATGAAATACCTAATGTGAGTTAAGTGTGGAGTGCAATAAATGTGGTAGGCATTACATCAGTGTGAAAAGTTGTGGTAAAAAACTCTAAATTCATTAACAGGGCCCACTGTATTGCATTTAAAAAAAAAGGATTCATTATCAATATCTCATTCGTAAGTAATTCTGAGTTATAAGTTATCTTCCCTCTCCCCCTTGATATATGCATAAATCAGGTTCAACTGTATTAATTAATGTCATCATGAGAATGTCTGTTTAATATCTTAAGACCAGCAAGGTACAGAAGAGATTTCTGGTTACAAAAAAGTATAAATTGTTGTGTGCAATTCGTTATGCGCCCTTCACCAAAAAGATTTCAGACTCCAACTGTGTGACTAAAATTTATGTAAGTCAACAGAGGCTCTACAGAAAAATAGTTCTGTGCTCGCTTTCTTATACATAAATTAACAAATGGAGTGTTGACAGTATCACTATCTTCAATTAAGAAGAATAAAAATGCTTAGTTTATTAACTGGATTGTGGAATGTTATATTAAATATATTACATATCTATTAAAACTTTTTCTCTAAAAATGACCTGAATAAAAACAAATGACATGGCAATTTCTTGGCAATGACTGTGTTAGGCGATTTATTTTATAGCAGGATATGCAATTCCTTTCCATCTGATATGCACCCTAAATTCATATCAAAATTAAAAACATTGATAGAGGAGGAGGTCAAGCTGTACATTACTAGGCTTAGTAGGTGAGCTACCAAATACATGAAGTTATGCACACTTTGGCTGTAGAGCAAACAGGCAGAATCAGTTCCCCACACTGTGCCATCACAGGCACTACAAAGGCACATAACTTGAATCCTCTTTAATGTAGCTGACCCATTAAGCCTGTACATTACACTACATCTGAAATGTATCCCTCCATTCTCAAAATCTATAAATAGGAGAAAAGTAAAGGTCACGTGATGGGGAAGAAGGGGCAGAGAATGGAAAAGAAGCTATTTAAATGCAAGAATCACTGACAGTTTAAACTTCATCAGTGATGTGACATGACAGAAGAATGCAGTAAAAGTTTGAATATGCCTGAAAAGCATAAAACATGGATTTGTGCATATTGTGTATTGTGGTCAGGACAGAACAGTGGGAGATACACTTATAGAAAGATTGTGTTTGAATATAGATATTCAAATAAAAAAAAATCTGTTCAATCCCACTTAGATATACCATGTCAGAATACTACAACCTGAGAGAATGAGAGACAAGAGTCATTATCCACCCACACATTCCCTATACTGCGGATCCATCAAATCCTGTGGTGAAAAAGTGTCCTCTAAATCGTCGAAAGTTATTGTATTGTTGCCAGTTGTTTTGGAAGAATTAAAAACAGCTTATTCTTCTACTATAAAACTATTATTTGTCATCTTCCACTGATGATCCTAGAATTCTGATTGCACTATATTCTTCAGATTTCCACAGAGCTTTAACTAACTTTCCTATAGTGGCATCACTACCATTGCTCCTTATCCACTCAAGCAACATCTGGTACACCACCTGTCAACAAAAATAAAAACAAATCACAGTTACTGTTTGTTCACCAGCTCATGGTGTCTGGCAGGAATGCAGCGAGTCAGTACATCAGTAAACAATTTCAGGTGTCCTGCAGTATCAGAAACTCAACTTGTGCTTCTGGTTATGCTTACAATAATAGTGCCATCCTTGGAATGTGTATTCACGCTAGATTAAAGCAAAGAAGTCGCTCAAAATAACAAAACTTAAACGTCATTCGGTTCATACAGTATATTTCGTTTATAAAATGTAAGCAATGTTTTCAACTACTTCTTTCTCCCACTGATCATTTTCTACCTTTTCTATATTTTATCAAAAACCCAATCAGTCTGTTTTGATCACAAGGATGTACCCTTCCTGTAAGGATAAGTCACCTGTTACATTTCTTTAACTATTCATTTTACCTTGGCCCAACCTAGTTCTATGGGATTGAGATCACACATGTATGAGGGAAAAGCAAACTACAGTGTGGACCAATGAAAACCAAAACTGTGTCTACTTTAAAAACCTATTTAGGTTTGTCTGTTTCAATCATCCTCTAAAGAACTGTTTTACACATAGAACTGTCACTATGGATCCCTCTGCTCTGCAACCACAGTATCAGCAGATTTCACAGCACTCCTAGGCAGAGATTTATCCACTTCTACACTCCTTTACTCTTTACTTCAGACTTAACACTAGTGACTCATATTATTTTACAATTGAAATTAAGAGAAATTAGCAGCAAGTGAACAAAGCGCAAATAACATTGGAGGTAAGTTAGCAACGTAACCAGCAGAATATCTACGAGGAAGTTTATTAAGCTGGTTACACTACGTGGAATGCCTCACCTCTCCCCTTCATTTCCCTAAGACCATGAGCTGGTGAAGACAGTATGATCCTTCACTATATTTGCTTATAAAGTTCAGACATTTCAAATGGCTTGTAGAACTTTAAAACCAAACTGGTCTTTCTTGATACACTGAATAAGTCATTCCATGACAAATCAGCCAAATTTTAGGGACATTTTTTCATTCATGCTCAAATGTTTTCCTCATATTTTATTGCATTTAATACATGAAAACATACTGTAGGAAGGTTTTTATTTCACAAACTTTTTTTTTTTTTTAAATTACTCAAAACCACATTCTACATGCAGTTGTATATTGTGATATCATGTACCCAGTTAATAAAATCAATTCCCATATGGCTCACTTTGAAACTTAGGCAATCTTGCTTACAATAATGTTATATTAAAGTAGATTGGCTAAGTATTTTTGATAACATTCCAGAAATGCAACTTTTATGCCATTTTAATTCCTTTTGAGTTCTAGATACTAGGAGAATTTGTTTTCTGCTTTCCTTATACTCAAAATTACAAAACAGACTTTTCATTAACTGACCTATTCAACCAGGTGTTTTTGATTTTAACAGGAATGTCACTACAAGACATCTTACTCATTAGAAGTGTCAGAAAACAGGACCCAACTAAAGAATGAAGTGTAAGCTACTTAATCCAGATAATAAACATTAATAAACTTTTACTTTTGTGGGCCTTTAACTACAGCCTCAAATTTTACAGGATGGAAGGTGACTATGATCAACCTTGAACACAACTCTTTGTAATGAATACAACAATCTTATTGCAGTTTTCATGTTTTTAAAGTAATTTTTGAGGAAAAAGCTAAAATTGCTAAATGTTAATTCTATTTCAAATCAAGAGTTTACAAAACTTAAATAGGTTTTCAAATACTTATTAGAGGAGATTGAAACATAAATATTTCCTGCATGTTTAAACATAGTTTGAATTAAAATAATTTACTAGATGCAATAATATTAACCGGGCTTGTGGGCCGTGGTCTATTGGGTTCCTTCTTCTTCCCAAACGTTTCGTCTGCGACTACGGCAGACATCTTCAGTGGCGGCGAGGTCGAAGTTTCCTAGTGGAGATCTCAGCACCGACTGTCGGTGCTGAGATCTCCACTAGGAAACTTCGACCTCGCCGCCACTGAAGATGTCTGCCGTAGTCGCAGACGAAACGTTTGGGAAGAAGAAGGAACCCAATAGACCACGGCCCACAAGCCCGGTTAATATTATTGCATCTAGTATTGACACCGGCCGTGAAAGCCTTAGAATTTTGATAAAATAATTTACTCTATTATATGCTTTCGAACAGCATATAAGGTTGAATCTACATCACTAGCCATGAGACTAAACAACACATAGACACAGTAAGATCGACAGATCAGATTTGTTTGTTTACAAACATATTTCATTTTGCTTACAGCTTGTTTTCGAAACAGCGGACTATCAGTTATAAAATGACTCACTTTATTAATACCAAGTACCTTAAATGCTACTCAATTACAGAGAAAGACATAACACGGCAGCTGTGCCAAACATTTATTGAGAATAATATATTTAAAAAAACGTTCAAATAGATAAGCATCATATCATAGGACATTTGTCTTCCTCTGTCAAAGAGTTCTAGCATAGGAAGCGTATCTCTCAAGCTGAAGGAGTTGGTCAAAAAATGCTGCACAAGAAGAAGAAATCCTTCACTTGATAGAACAAAACCCTGGAAGCAAAAGCCATGGCATACTTCACATTATTGGTGTATTCCATTGTACTATTTCAAGAACATGAAAGGAAGAATTGCTAAGTCCGTATCATACTCAGAGGGTCCAGTATCTCTCTGTCTCTCTGAAGCAGATTATCTGCAACGGTAAGCATTTTCCAAATGGTTTCTTCAACAAGGAGGGGAATTTCCTCTTAACACAATCCACACACAGTAAGACCAGACAGCTTTGAGCACAGATTTTCTGAGAATGTTTGGGCAGAAATCATCGGAATCCGATTAGTCTATGGACTCTTCCTCAGGTTTTGAAGGAGTCATCTATCTCCAGTTTCTTCAAGAAACATTATCAATTCTGCCTGAGCGTCTTCGCTTGCCAGTAAGAAATAATACATGGCTATTACATGATGATGCATCTTCGCACATAAGTAGAGTTGTGCGTAGCCATTTATGTAGAATCTATGTAGAATGCTGGATCTCTTGGAATGGACCAATAAGATGGTCACCAAGATCACTAGATCTGAATCCAATAAAAAATTTTGTTTGGGGCAGTAAGAAATCTCGCATATACATTACAAAAGTGCCTGATGTGAAAACTTTGCAAGAATGAATACTTTGAGCAGCAGAAAAAATAAATACACATATTTTGTTGCAGCAGAATTGGACAAAATGTTGTGAAGCATGTATGCTGGCGAGGGGTTAACACTTTGAACAATTTCTTTAATCATTAATCAACGAGCAAGTGCACTGAGGTATAAAACCAGTATTACTCTTTTGTGTGTGGCAACACTGCAAATGATTTTATCAGTCTGCTGCACTAGAAATTCGTTTATTGTTCTATTATTCATCAGTCGGCAGTCACATTCTGTTGTGCAACTCTAAAGAGTAGTTTATAACCGTGTTTGTGCAACACTTTCGAGCAGGGGTATGGAATTCCCTGCACACCTGTTCATGTAAGCAGTTTTGTCTTACTGAATAATTTTCATTGTTACACATGTATGGCTGTTAGTGAATGCTTTGTTTGTATGTGTTTATGACAAATATCCAAAGCTATTACTCTGTAGCAATAAAAATGTGCTTCATATAGGAAAATGACCCCAGAGCAAAGGTTGAAGATATTCAATGGGCTGCCAGATGACATAATAGATAGCAGTGAATCTGATGAACAGGAGGAAATACGTGAAAATGATCACAGGACTTATTCTGAGCAAGTGATGTAGAGGATTTAGTGAACAGTACTTTTAAAAACTATATTTAGGGAAAGATAATTGCTGTAACCGGAGAAAAATAGATTTTTCGAAGCACAGTAGATCAAAAGGATGAATATTGTGAAAATTTTCCCTGGTTTGAAAAGCTGTACAAGAAATATTAGGAATGAACTCTCAGTTTTTCAAGTCCGTTGACTGACATGTTTGATAATATTGTGAATCAACAAATTCACACATAGAGCTACATTGTGAATCAGTACAATACTAACAAAATAGGGATGCCAAAGAAACAAGCAGAACTGAGGTCAGCACATTAATCAGGTGCTTATACCTTATCGGTCTAAAGAAAGGAAGTCACAAATATTCTAAAACAATGGAATTCTGGTGGAATGGGAATGGAAATACTAACAGCTTGTATGAACTACTTGCAATTCTTACCCTTGTTTCAGGACCTGTGATTTCATAATAAAACCACCACACCAAAGAGTAGCAAAACTGATAAACTTGCTACTGTACATCAATTTGTTGACATTAGTACTAAACCCACAAATTCCTACAATTTTGGTGTGTTTGGCTAGAAACTTGAACCTTTTTGAACATGCCAAATACAGCATAAGTTTTTGCATTGTGTGATACTAAAACTTTTTATGCTAGCAATTTTGAAATTTGTTGTGATAAAACAAGATGGCCTTATTTAATATAGAAACTGATTATCCGGGCTTGTGGGCCGTGGTCTAGTCAGGAAACTCCTTCCAGACGTTTCGTCCGAAGCTGCGTCGAACATCCTCAGTGGCGTTGCTGTAACATTCTCTTAGTCTCGGCGATGACTGACACAGAGATTCAGATTCAGATTTTGTTTATTTCAATTTTATCTGGTGCTGGTACAGCAGGCCCAATAACAAGTTTCAAGTTATTTATTAGAGAAGTATTGGCCTGGTGCCGGTACAGTACCGGCACCGGCACCAATTACAGGCTATATTTAACATTTTTTACAGTTGGCTTTGTTCATATTTACACTTTTTTCGGTATATACAAAAACCCATACGGTGACCATCTGTAGGTCACCGAGGATAGTTTTCTTTTGTCTTTTTTTTTAGTTCTATTTCGTCTTTGTGTTATATATACTTATGTACATATTTCCAAATTATTCACAGACACATACACGCCCGCATTCACCCACGCACACACTCACACACACATACACACATCTTCACTGGGCACACCAGAGATATGCGTCCCAGCGCACTGCACTATTTACACTTCGTATATACACTGTCCCACGGTGGCAGCTCCTGAATATTTTCCGAGGCGAGAGCCTCTACCGGAACATGTATGTGGCCTAGGAACGAGGCTGCGTGGACGCGCATTAGTCGGCGAGCCGAGCCGCTTCTAGAACATTTTGATCCTAGTATGCTTGCGGTGCTTCGGCTCGCCTTTGCCGATGTTGGCGATCACGTCATTCTCGTGGTTTCTAATGCGCGTCCATGCCGCCATTGCTCGTTTTTCTATTGCCTCCGGGACGAACGGGATCCGGGTTTCGAGGTGAAGAGTTTGGTTAGTGGTGAGGAGTGGGGCAGAGAGGATTCTTCTGAGGCAGAGGTTTTGGAGGGTTTGGAGTTGTTTGAGGGCGGTTTTGGAGGCATTGGCCCAGGTCACACATGCATACAGGACCACCGAGAGAATAAATGACCTATATAGTATCAGTTTTGACTTCAGTCGCAACTGTTTACTACGGAAGATGGGGGCGCACAACTTCAGCCGCTGTCTGCCTTTATTGGCGCTATTTTTTATGTGGGTGGACCAACACATTGTGCGGTCCATGGTGACACCTAAGTATTTAACCTGCTGACGGCAGTGCAATATTTGACCACCGACCGTTAGGTCCATTGCCAAAGTGTGATGCCGCTTAGAGAAGTGAATCAGCTGGCATTTGTCGGGATTAATTTTGATTTTCCAGTCATGTTGCCATGAGAGGAAGTTGTTTACATAACTTTGCATTTCTGCAAGGCCGAAACGTGGATTTCTATGGTGGTTGTTGTATTGCAGTGTCGTCAGCATACATGGCGACCTTGCATCTGGCGTCCACTGGGAAATCATTAGTGAATAATATGTACAGAAAAGGGGACATTATTGCCCCTTGTGGGACGCCAGCCCGCATCACTCGCTCCCGTGAGGAGGAGCGGCCCACTTGGACGTAAAACTGCCGTTTTTCTAGGAAATTGTGCAGCAAGTATAGATAATTTTGAAGAGTCGGGAAATTGTGGTGCAATTTGTAAATGAGGCCATTGTGCCAGCACCGGTCAAATGCGGCTTCTACGTCCAGAAATAGCGCCAACGTTGAAGCCCCATTGTTAAATTGCTCTGTTACGTCATCAGTTAGTCTGAGGAGTTGCAGTTCAGTGGAATGTCCTTTTCTAAAGCCAAACTGTGAATTTGAGAGTTCATGTGTTGCCGAGACTTGTTTTTGTAGTCGAGAAAGGATACATTTTTCGAGCAATTTACCAATAGTAGACAAAAGACTAATGGGGCGGTAGTTTTGCGGTTGTCTGGTGCTTTTCCCTTGCTTTGGGAGCATGATAACCTTGGCTCGTTTCCAAGTAGAGGGGAAATAGCCTTGCTGCAAACAGGCGTTAAATATCTTTGTTAGTTGCACCAGAGCTTTTCTCGGGAGATGCTTAAGTTCCTCATTAGTCACTTTGTCTGGGCCGGCAGCTTTCACAATAGGCAATTTCCTAATGAGCTTGAAAACTTCCTGCGGTGTTATGATGGGTAGTTGTTGCTCTTGCTTCCGCGCCACCCAGGTTTGTACCCATGTCTGGACCTCCCGTTCTATTTCACGGTTGGTCACTGGGTTTTCGGTGAATCTATCTTGGAGACAGTCAGCGAAGACCTCGGCTTTCTCCTCTTCGGAGAAGTGCAAGCCTCTTTGAGTGCGCAGCGCCTCAGTTGCGGAGTTGACGCTCGTGGACACTTTGAAAGCCTTAAGTAATTTCCACAAAGAAGAGTCCGAATGGGTGGTACTGAACATTTTGTTTTCCCACAGTTCAGTTTTGTTGATTTTAATTTGTTGCCGAATGACGTTGCGTAGCCATTTTGCTAGCACTTTATATTCAGGCTGACGGGTGTATCGCCAGTTTTGTCAAGCGTCGTCTCCGCGCAATGAGTTGCTCTACCTCGGGGTACATGCAAAAACCGGGTGGTCTTGTGGTGTATGTGGTAGCATTTCTCTTGGCTGTGTGTAGCGAGGCAGAAAGTTTTCAATGGCGACATTATATCTGCCTCGCTATAGTATGACAATCTGGGTTGCGCCATCCCGTGCATTTCCAAGGTAAACTTATTCCAGTCGGTCTCAGCCCTCCTTCGAGGGCCAGAGGCACCGGCTGAAATACCACCCTATATGTCGAAATGCACAGGAAGATGGTCAGAGTCCAGGCTGTGATACACAGTAAAGTTATTTAACAGTGTCGCATTTTTTGTTAATACGATATCCAAAATCTCAGGGTCAAAGTGCCCTGATCGATGCCAAAAGGTGGGTTCTGGGGGAAGATGTACCTCAATGTCGTCATTATCAGTTATAAGTTCAACCAGGAGATTCCCCGCCGCGTTTGCCCGGCGTGAAAACCACCAGGGGTGCCGGGCATTGAAATCTGCTGCAATTATAACATGCTCCTCTAAAGCGAGGATTTGTTCGAGGTCACGTATAAAGTCTGGGGAGTTGGGGGGCCGATAAAGTGCTACCAGCATCACCGTTTGACTATTTACACGTGTTTTGAGAGCTGTGCACTCTAACGCTGCCATTGCAGGTAGCGTAACAGAAGCATGAGCAATAGTATTTCTAAGCAAAATAGCAGTCCCTCCCCCTTGTCTGCCAATTCTGTCGTTTCGAAAGATTTGATATCCCAGAAGCTTAAAAGTGTGCTCGTGTTTTAATTTCGTTTCGCAGATGAATGCGACGTCAATTTTGTTACACCGTAGGTAGTTTTCAAGTTCGTGTTGCTTCCTGTGGATGCCATCTGCATTCCACAGGAGTGCGCGGGTTAAAGTTGTGCCTCCCCTTAATTGGGCCATTTATTCTAAAAGGGTTGAGAGGAGACATATGATGGTCTCTATTTTCTGCCAAGTGCTGCTGCAGCTCTTGAATTTGGCGAGGAAAGGCTGCGCCTTCATCATTAATGATGGCAAATTTAGATCTTTGAACAGGTTTAATATGTCTTTTATCCCACTCAAATCACCAGTGGGCGTCTGTTGGGGTAGTGGAGGGGGACCATTCTGTGGTGGCACTGGTGCCTTTTGCCCTCCGGTAACTCCCGCAAAGGAGGTACCTGTTTGAACCAGGGCCGGGTGTCTGATGGGTCTTGGCCCTGGCTGAGCACTGGGAGAGCTCCTGGCTATGGAAGCCAGTTGGCGGCGGTGATGTTCGTTACGAAACGTCTCACACCCCCTGTAGCTGGCAGGATGCGTTTCCCCACAATTTGCACAGTGGGGTACAACGCCCTGCTTGGCCTTTTTTTGGACAATCAGCCAGACGGTGGAGGGCACCGCAAAGGACACACCGGGAGGTCATGTTGCAGTTCCTAAAAGTGTGCCCCAACTGCTGACAGTTGTAGCATTGGGTTATATTTTGATTTGTTTTCAGGACCTCCACGGTGACCATCATATGGCATACCTCTCGTTCCTGTAGTAGTTTTTGGTTTGCGGTGGTCCTGTCAAGACTTACCTGAAAGTTTGGCAGAGGCCTGCCACGTGATGTCATTTGTCATACATGGACGCCGGTGTAGCCTTTTTGGACCAGGTCCTCTTTCACGTAGTCTTCCTCTAGGTCCGCTGGTAGATGTTTGACTACGTAGCGAAGAGGCTGGTCCCCACGTGGAGTAAAACTGTAGTTTTCTACCCCGGCGTCTTTCAGGAGCTGCATTGTCGGTATTGAGTCTTGCTTCCGTTGGAGGAAGAGCTTAAGGCAATCTTTAGTTGTCTGCAGTTTGTATGTGCTGGCATGGAGGGAGTCACGCAGGATGCGGAGGACCTTTACCGTTTGTCGGACGTCAGAGACTATTATTCGAGGTGGTTTCTGGTGGTCTGTTATTGTGTTGTTGTGATGTGCCTGGGGCGGGGGTGGGAGTGGGTGTGGTGGTCGGGGTGGTACGTCTCTTCTGTGCTTGAGTGGGGGCTTTGGTGGGGGGTAGTTTAGGGAAGGTGTCTCTGGAGGTGGAGGCTATTGCGGGTTGTGGTTCCTCTGACGTCTCGTCGTCGGATTCTGCCTCGTTGTCTGCCCTCAGCGGCGCGTACGTGTTCCTCGTGGTGAGGGGATGTGGTGGCGTTTTCTGTTTTGACACTCGTTTTTGGTGCTGCTGGCCGGGACGTTCACTGTCGGAATCGCTTTCCCGGCCGCTTCCTCTGTTTCTTTTGTTTCTTATGGTAACGGTTTGCCACCCCTCACTGAGGATGACTAATCGCCGCTTTTTGAGGGCATGTTCTTTGTAGCAGAACCCGAGGTCCTGCGCGAGTTTTGCGAAGTGCTGAGACTCCCCATCCATATTCGCCAGCACATTCTTGTAATATATGATCTATCCTTTAAGGTCGTCTACTTCCTTTTGTAGTGTCTCTACTTCTAGTGCCTTAAGCTCTTCCTCAGTCATCTGGGTTGTCCTGGTGCGTTGGTCCTTGGTTCGTCGGTAGTTGACGGCTGTATTCAATGGGACTGCGGGGGGCGGGGCGAGTGCGGTGGCAGTCGCGGCTGTAGATTTTATAAATATAGCTGCCTGCGAACCGTGCCATAGCCGAGGGAAATCCCAACCCGAACAAAAAACAAATACCACACTAGGCTGAAGAGGGATTTCCCTAAACAGCCCGGGCATGTTGTAAACATGCCCAAATAAACATTTTTCATTTTCATTCCGTTGGCGCTCAGTTCCTCTCTGGCAGCCGGCAGGTCAAGATGGGCTGCGCTGGATGCTATCTCTCGTCTCGTTCCGCTCTCGGCAAGTCAGGGGAGGCAGACGCCATTCCCCTTCTTGTTGCCGCTCCCAGCCGTAAGTGCTTCTGGGAGCTACACTTGGCGTGGGTACGCTATGTTTCCCGCGCTTTTTGCACACAATCACTACACTAACACTATAACTAAACGTGGAATTATTTACACAAGGAGGGAGTATTATATACACTCATTTTCACCACTCGTTCGTTATTTCACTTTGCACAAAATATCCGTCCGGGTGTACACGTACAAAACCAGGGGAAAATATCCGTCCGGGTATACACGTACTGGGGGAAAGATTGGGGAAAATATTTACACTTGCACTAAATTGCGGCTGTTGCAATATGATACTCCCATCCGGGAGTACACGGAGAGTACACTTTCCAGCGTGCGCGGCGCTGTTGCGCAGATGTCTCGGCACTCGCGGCGGCACTGACCGGCCTTTCACGAGAAACGCGCTCCTGCTAAACTTCTGAATGAACCGACATGAACCACACGCACACCATCATCTCCTGACCAGCTAACAAGACTTGACTTGACTTATTTTATTGAGGAAAGATTTTTGCCTGGTGCCGGTACAAACGGGCCCGGCTTACAGGCTAAAATTAACATTAAATACACTTTACAATATTTACATGGGTACACTTCTTTGCTTTTATGTCATGAAAAACCCATACGGTGAGCAGCCTTAGCCCAGCGAGAACAGCTTTTGGGCGTATTCTCAGTCTCTAGTTTGTCCGTTTTTGATAGTTTTTTTATATATACACATGGATACATACACTCACTCCTGGGCATACCACACATATGTCCCATCACACGCACACACAAACACACACACACACGCTTGTATATACATATTTACACACACTGCACTATATACACTTCACTATTTACAGTTTTTCCGCAGTTTTCCTGTGCGGACCAGGTTGCAGCTCCTGTGGCGTTTCCGAGGCACAGACCTCTTCCGGAGTGTGTGGCCTTGGGCCTGGGTTGCATGAGTGCGCATCAGTCGGCGAGCCATGCAATGTCTAGAACATTTTAATTCTAGCATGTTTACGATGCTTTGGCTCGCCCTTGCCAATATTGGCAATCACGTCATTTTTGTGATTCCTGATGCGCGCCCACGCGACAGTGGCTCTTCTTGTTATTGCCTCGGGAATGGATGGGATATGGGTTTCCTGGTAAATGGTTTGGTTAGTGGTTAGGATGGGAGCAGAGAGGATTTTCCGGAGGGAGAGGTTTTGGAGGGTTTGGATAGTCTTCAGGGCGGTTTTTGAGGCGTTTCCCCAGGCCACACACACGTATAGAACCACTGACAGGATGAAAGCTTTATACAGGACGAGTTTGGATTTCAATTGCAGCTGTTTGCTGCGGAAGATGGGGGCGCATAACTTTAGCCGCTGTCTGCCTTTGTTGGCGCTATTTTTTATGTGGGTGGACCAGCACATTGTGCGGTCCAAGGTCACCCCTAAATATTTAACTTGCCGACGACAGTGCAATACCTGACTACCGACCGTTAGGTCCATTGCCAAAGTGTGATGCCGCTTAGAAAAATGGATCAGCTGGCATTTGTCGGGGTTAATTTTGATTTTCCAGTCATGTTGCCATGAGAGGAAGTTGTTGACAGAACGTTGCATTTCTGCAAGGCCGAAACGTGGATTTCTATGGTGGTTGTATATTGCAGTGTCGTCAGCATACATGGCGACCTTGCATCTGGTGTCTACTGGGAAATCATTAGTGAATAATATATACAGAAAGGGTGACATGATTGCCCCTTGTGGGACGCCAGCCAGCATCACTCGCTCCCGTGAGGAGGAGCGGCCCACTTGGACGTAGAACTTCCGTTTTTCTAGGAAATTGTGCAGCAAGTATAGATAATTTTGAAGAGCCGGGAAATTGTGGTGCAGTATGTAAATAAGGCCATTGTGCCAGCACCGGTCGAATGCGGCTTCTACGTCCAGAAATAGCGCCAACGTTGAAGCTCCATTGTTAAATTGCTCTGTTACGTCATCTGTTAGTCTGAGAAGCTGTAACTCAGTAGAATGTCCTTTTCGAAAGCCAAACTGTGAATTTGAGTGTTCACGGGATTCCGAAACTTGTTTTTGAAGTCGAGAAAGTTTTTCGAGCAATTTACCAATAGTAGACAAGAGACTAATGAGGGGGTAGTTTTGCGGTTGTCTGGTGCTTTTCCCTTGCCTTGGGAGCATAATTACCTTGGCTCGTTTCCAAGTAGAGGGGAAATAGCCTTGCTGCAGACAGGTGTTAAATATTTTGGTCAGTTGCACCAGGGCTTTTCGCGGGAGATGCTTAAGTTCCTCATTAGTCACTTTGTCTGGGCCGGCAGCTTTCCCATTAGGTAATTTCCTAATGAGCTTGTAAACTTCCTGCGGTGTTATTAGGGGTAGCTGTTGCTCTTGCTTCTGCGCCACCCAGGTATGTACCCATGTCTGTACCTCACGTTCGATATCGCGGTTGGTAACTGGGTTTTCACTGAATCTATCTTCAAGACAGTCAGCGAAGACCTCGGCTTTCTCCTCTTCGGAGAAGTGCAGGCCGCCATGAGTGTGCAGCGCCTCAGTTGCGGAGTTGACGCTCGTGGAGACCTTAAATGCCTTTAATAATTTCCACAAGGAAGAGTCCAAATGGGTGGTACTCAGCATTTTGTTTTCCCACTGTTCAGTTCTGTTGATTTTAATTTGATGCCGAATGATGTTGCGTAGCCATTTTGCTAGCACTTTATATTCAGGCTGGCGGGTATACCGCCAGTCTTGTCAAGCGTCGTCTCCGCGCAATGAGTTGCTCTACCTCGGGGTACGTGCAAAAACCGGGTGGTCTTGTGGTGTAAGTGGTAGCGCTTCTCTTGGCCGTGTGTAGCGAGGCAGCCAAGTTTTCAATGGCGACATCTATGTCTGCCTCGCTATAGTATGACAGCCTGGGTTGCGCCATCCTGTGTATTTCCATGGTGAACTTATTCCAGTCGGTCTCAGCCCTCCTTCGAGGGCCAGAGGCACCGTCTGAAATGTCACCCTGTATATCGAAATGCACGGGAAGGTGGTCAGAGTCCAGGCTGTGATACACTGTAAAGTTAATTAAAGGTGTAGCATTTTTTGTTAGTACGAAGTCCAAAATTTCGGAGTCAAAGTGCCCCGATCTGTGCCAAAATGTGGGATCTGGGGGAAGGTGTACCTCTAAGTCGTCATTATCAGTTATAAGTTCAACCAGGAGATTTCCAGCCGCGTTTGCCCGGCGTGAAAACCACCAGGGGTGGCGGGCATTGAAATCTCCTGCAATTATAACATGCTCCTCTAAAGCGAGGATTTGTTCGAGGTCACGTATGAAACCTGTCAAGTTGGGGGGCCGATAAAGCGCTACCAGCATCACCGTTTGACTATTTACACGTGTTTTAAGTGCTGTGCACTCTAATGCTGCCATTGCAGGCAGCGTAACAGAAGCATGAGCAATAGTGTTTCTGAGCAAAATAGCAGTCCCTCCCCCCTGTCTGCCAATTCTGTCGTTCCGAAAGATTTGATACCTCTGGAGCTTAAAAGTGTGCTCCTGCTGTAATTGTGTTTCGCAAATGAATGCGACATCAATTTTGTTACGTCGCAGGTAGTTTTCAAGTTCGTGTTGCTTCCTGTGGATGCCATCTGCATTCCACAGGAGTGCGCGAGTTAAAGTTATGCCTCCCCTTGAAGTTGCCATTTACTCGAAGAGAGTGGTTACCAAACATATGATGGCTTCCAGCTTCTCCATGGTACTGTTGCAGCTTTTTAATCTTTCGATTATGGGCCGCAACTTTGTTAGTAGCACTGGGAGGTTTAAATCCTTAAAAAGGCTGAAAATTTCTTTTAAGCCTCCCAGTTCGCTGGTGGGTGTCTCTGAGGGCTGGGGTTGTGGAGGGGGACCATTTGGTGGTTGCACAGGTGCATTTTGCCCTCCGGCGGCTCCTGCAAGAGGTGCCGGTTTTGACCAGGGCCGGGTGGAGGATGGGGCGTGGCCCTGGTTGAGTACCAGGAGAGTTCCTGGCTGCGGCTGCCAGTTGACGACGGTGGCGTTCCATCTTAAATGTCTCGCACCCCCTGTAGCTGGCAGGATGCGCCTCCCCACAGTTCGCAGTGGGGTACAGCGTCCTCCTTGGCCTTTTTTGGGCAGTCAGCTAGGCGGTAGAGGCCACCGCAAAGAACACACCGGGAGGTCATGTGACACATTTTGAATGTATTGCCTAGTTGTTGACAGTTGAAGCATTGTGTGATATTCTGGAAGGTTTTTAAGACCTCCACGGTGACCATCATATGGCACACTTCTCTTTCCTGTATAAGTTTCTGGTTGTCAGTAGTTCTATCAAGGCTTACCTGATAATTCGGGAGAGGCTTGCCGCGGGACACCATTTGTCGTACCTGAACGCCGGTGTAACCCTTCTGTTCCAGGTCCTCCTTTATGTAATCTACCTGCAGGTCTGCAGGCAGGCGTTTGATTACATAACGCAGGGGCTGGTCGCTTCTGGGCGTAAAGCTGTATCATTCTACACCGGCGTTCGTCAGGAGCTGCATTGTACGGACGGGGTCTTGTTTCTTCTGGAGGAAGAGCTTCAGGCAGTCCCTCGTTGTCTGTAGTCTGTATGTTCCGTTTTGAAGTTTGTGTCGTAGAAGTTGGAGGACCTTCACTGTTTGTTTCGCGTCTGGTATGATGATTCTTGGCGGCTTTTGGTTGTCTTCTGTTGTGGTCGTCGGGGCTGTAGGTGTGGCTGTTGAGGTGGAGGGGACCGGGTTTGAGGGGAGGGGAGGGGGGCGGGTTTTTGTTGGGGTCTTCTGGTGCGGTGGGATCTTTGGTTTGTGGAGTTGGGCCAGCTAACAAGCCTTTTGGCTTCACGGGCTTTATACGTTTGGCGCGGGTGGGCGGAGCTAGTTCTTGGTTGCTCCGGCCTTGGCTTATTAGTGCGGCTGCTGCGGGGGCTGGGTTGCTGCTTCTATTGTCTGTGCTTGATGTTGAGGCTGTTGGCGGCATATGGTCCTGGATTTGTTGACGGCCAGGTTTCCTGCGTGCTTTTTGTAATGCTGGATGCCCAGGCTTTATTTAGGCGTTTGGTTTCTTCCTTTCTATTGAAGTTGTTATGCTTGTAGATCTCTATAGCTTCTCGACTTAAACGGGTGTAATAATGTACTGTGGAAGATAGGACCGCTGTGTCTGAATACTGTATAATGTGTTTCCCTGGCGCTAGTAATACGTGTTCTGCGACTGCAGAGCTTTCGGTTTGTCCCAAACGGCAGCACCTCTTGTGTTCCGTAATGCGTGTGTTTACCGTTGCTTTTTGTGGCATGGAAAGTTTTAACAGAGACAGATTTCATATGCCATTGGGTAATATCCAGAAAGAGTGAAACGATTTATTTTGCAAGTTCAGTTAATCTATAAATGTATCTTGAAATATTTATTACACATACTTAGTTAATGTATAAGAGCAATATTGAAAGTAATGTGCTGTAAAGTGAATGGTGAAAATGTGGGACAAACAGACCTGAAGTGAGAATTCTCAGAAAAAGCGACAAAGCCCTTCTACTTGTGCCTATAATGCTGGGTGGCAAGAACGCAGGTAGAGATTTTTTTTAGCGCGAAAGTGTTCGTTTGCCTCTGAAATGATTAGCAAAACTGATCTACAATGCTATCCAATCGAGTATCACTAAAGATCAAATCTCGGATCTATAAACAGAGAATGGCCGCCATTATTGCTTTCCATCACATGGTTTCCCCTTAATTTTTTCATATTATGACATCCTCAGATGCAAGTAAATGAAAACTATTGCTTTGTGCATTATTGTCGATCGATGTGTGTATAGAATTATAGTTTTATGCCAGGAAGGCATATTTCTATTATGTTCTTCATTATACAATCTTGTCTAACAAAGAGGTTATATTCGATCTGAGGGTATTTCGTTTAAGATTGCATATGTCCTGAAAACCATTTTTCATCACAAAATACTTTTTATTAGTATTTTTAGCAGTGATGCTGTTTCCAATTTCGACAAGCTACCATACCAATACGATAAAATGAAGAGCTTCCTCTATCCACTTACCGTCCTTTTAAGCAACTTCACTTTTTCAAGCATATACGTATAGCTGTAACTACCATATCCTGATGAATTATTGCCAATTAGGCTTGTATTACTGTAAGTTCCGCAATAATAGAATGCACCAATATAATTCTACATATCTGCATTAAGCAATGTTGAGTGTTGACCGTGATACTAAATTTAGATGGCTTTACTGCTTTATTTCAAGAATATACATACATATTATAATACCACATCACTGAGAGTGAATCACTGTCAATTACATGTATTACTACTACAAGTTGTGCAACAAATGGATGCAACGTAATGCTACATGTTCACGATATGAAGTGTTTTAGCAAAATACAAAATCATAACCTGTATTTCTACCAAGACTGAGGAATTTTAGATATGGTTCAATACCTTTCAGGAATATGACAACATAGAATTTAAAGTTATATTAGGTCATCCAAACAAACATTCATAGATATCTTGCATGTGGTGGAATTGCAGTGTGAAAAACTGACTACAAGAAGCATGTAGGGAAATATGTCCATGTTGCCACAGAATCAGCTGTTGGTTACACGGAACCAACCACTTGTTGATAACCCTTCATTTTTACACAACAGGAGCCTTTCAGAATGTGTAGATCATACTAATGTTTATAAATGTACAGTACCGAATAAGACATGTAAGCCTCAGCATTGCTGAATATGGTTAAAATGCATAAGTATGCCTCAGTCAAGGTAATTATTTACAAACTGTGAGACAAGGGTTCTATGATTGGTAATTTCTCCAATGCTACACACAGTGTTGCCATATTAAAAACGTATGGACGCTAAAAATGGACCGTATTTTGCCCCAGGGGACCAAACAGTAGATTTAGTGTAAAATATCAAAACTTTTAATATAGACATACGCTTATAATAATCACATTTGTATATGTATCACATTTTTGATTTGAAAATATACATAATATATGAAGAGAATTTACCTCAAACTTGTATATCGTGCTTCATTTAAATAAGCAACGGAATTAGGGCGTAATCCTAAACCCTTATGGCATTGTTATACACATAATCGACTACAGATGAAACTAAATGAGGAATACGATAAAGCATCTAATAGATCTAAAATTATGATTCCATATATTTGGGAAAACATTAAAGCTGAATGATACTGAAATATGTTGCATGAATGTTGAATTGTAACTTGGAAAAATACAGTAATAAATAAACACTCCCGATTTCTCAGTCACTAAAAACGAAACTGTCCTTAGTATCCTCCTTCTCCAAAGGAATGTCACTTGGATTGCGGTAAATATAATGCAGAAAAGCTAAATTGAGAAGCATCTTTAAACGGAGTGTCGCCAAAACTGTCCTTGAACTGCAACTGGCCGCAAAATGCATCTGCTTCAGGTGATAATTTCTTGCGAAAGGATGGCAAGCGGCAATTTTCGCCATTGGTCATCTATTTGCAGCAACAAAACTGAGTTTTCATCCGACACAATCCTGGGCAATTGTATTGCTAGAGGGAGTAGCAATAGCGTTGGTTTTCTTTTCTCTTTGGACAAAGCTTTCTTCAGTGTTAGCACAAAAAAAAAAAAAAAAAAAAAAAAAAAAAAAAAAAAAAAAAAAAAAAAAAAAAAAAGTACCTAATGGTAACAGTGTCAACAAAATCATACCTTTCTCAATGCCATGCATCCTATTTGGAAAAATTGTATTTGCCGTAAAATACTTCGAATAGAAGTTATTTAGTTGGGCAAACTGCAATTTTTGAACCTCTTTTTATGAGTCATTCCACGTCAAATAGCACAAAATATGGTAAAAATTGACCTTAATATCTCAGATTTTCTTTAAATTTTTTTTTTTTTTTTTTTTTTTTTGTGGTGTTTTGGAACAAAATATATTTGACCTGTGTTTCTTTGTTTTATAGCAAAAAAATTATTTTGGCAGATATTAATTTTTGAAATGTCCCAAAAATTGCGCGCTCCTCACCCTTCGATCAATCATACCTCCGATTGTAATCAAGCAAATTACTTGATCTTTGGCTCAAATTAAAGGTAAATCGCAGTACTTCGTCAGGTACTTATCACAAAATTTTATTCATTATTATTCACATTATATTTTTCACGATTAAATTTTTCAAGTTACATAATAAAACAAACTCGACTATTTCAAAATCTTAAAAAAAAAAGAAAAAAAAAAAGAACTAAAAATACAATGAAGTTTATTCAATATTCTCAGAAAAAATCTGAATGGAGTCTCTAATCGTTCAGTTGTAATTAACTTACAAATCAGTGCAGCAGACTCGTTTGGCAGCGGTGACGGCTATAGTAACCTCGCACAGTTGCCACCTTCCACTACGGCAACTGTTACTGTTTGAGGTTCCATGAACGTTACAAAAGTACAGTAAGGAGAACACTGCTAGCTCACACTATTATATGTACACTATTAGCATCTTCAAACTGTTTTTAAATTATGCATTTTAAACAGATGTTTACATACAACACAAAACTTTAAATTTCTACTCATCTACCTCCTTCTTCGAAAGAAAATTGTTTCACTAAAGCTTCAGTTTTTGACAAAGGAATGAGGAGTGTAATTTTAAAGCATAGCTGGACCCATCGTTCTTGATCCCTGACCTTGACTGGAAGTCCTGTAGGCGAATCCATAGCTTTTGCCTCTTTCATCAGCTCATATTGTAATTCTGCGAATGAAACCATGCACAACATGGGGAGGGAGGGGGAAGGTAATGATGTTTGCATGATCTGAGACAGTCCTTGCTAATTCACAGGTGCTTTTTAGTGCAGCGTGCAGTTGAAGACATAGATGGTAATTATTATTTATTTATGCCAACAAGCTTAATGCTGGTGTTTTTAAACACACAAGCCATGTGTGGGCAATGTACGAATCAACTGGGGAATTTAATGTCGTACTGGCAAGTTGGCCGTGGTAACTTTGTGGTTAAAGCAGCCGCTCGATAAGCAGAAGATCCGTGGTTCATATCTCGGCTATGGCGTTGAATTTTTCAGTTTCTGATTCAACCTCTTTGACAATAAGACCTTTGCGATAAGAAGTGAATACAGTGAGACATTGATCATAGCAAATCAGGCATCGGCAAACATGTACTCAATGAGGGGTGAGTATGACGTCTCAACATGCAACCCGCAATACACATGACGTAATGTAGAACAGGGGATGGCATTGACCTTCGTTCAGTGTCAGTGCTGGACTCGCTCGCTACAGAGTACAATAAGGAAATAGTACACATACTTGAATCCAGCTATTTTGGTACGATACTTTAGATAGGCCTAGATATTTGAGCAATATATTTCAATTCACTTCCTTTTGCAATGTACCATGAAAATCTAGTGATAGGTATATCATAAGTAGCCAGTCTCAGTATAGCACATAAATTATCATCTGTTAATCGCGAAACAAGATTTTTTTCGATTCAGTTTCTTTTCTTCTACATATTTCTTAAATGCTTGAAATAATTCTGTCCCTGTTGTATGTTCCCTAAGTGGAATGACTTCAAGCATATATTCTTGTATCGAGAAGTTGTTAGTAACTCCACGAGTGAAAATTACCAATTGTGCTGTGTCAACGTTGTCAGTGCTTTCATCCAACGCGAGAGAAACGGCTATAAATTCATGGACCTCGGTTTGTAGTCTTTTTTCGGCTATTTCTCCTATTTTATATATCCTTCTCTGTATGGTTCGTGGTCATAATGCAATATTACTAAAAATATCATATTGTTCAGGGAAAATTATGTTGGCAACTTTACTCTCACATTTTTTTATGAAATCTCTATCACTAAAACACCTCAGTGACTGTGCAATCTCCAAAGCAACAGCATAGCTGGCGTGAAGTTGTTTATCAGTTGTAATATTTGAATTAATATTAGGTGTATTATCTGAATATTGTTCTTTGAGCTGTTGCAGTTGGTTCGACCGATCTAGATCTGGAAAAAAAAAATGAATAAAAGACATTACGTCAGTGTTATGCTACTTTAAATCGTGGTATAAATTTATGAATACATGTTTGTCTATAATTGTATGGTGATCTTATGACATGTATCACAATGCCGCTTGATGTTCCACTGATGAGTGTATTTTTGAACTTATAGCACAACAAACACCTTACGTTCCTTACATGATGAGAGAAGAAATAATCAAAGTGCTATTCTAGATATCAAATTTAATAGACCAGGAATAATTACATGCGCTCTAAACCGCAGAAATTTATCTTTAAGTCTTAGTATTAAATTACACTTTGATAGACATGTTTAGAAGTGCAGGTAAATACGAGAGGACAGTTCGCCCGTGATCGGCGTGTTTGCAGTGCCAGTTAAGGCTGCGAGGGAGGGGGAGGGGGAGGCAGAGTAAGCGCTGCCCCTGACACGTCATAGTTGCGAGGCCTCATTGGGTACATGTTTGCCGATGCCTGGCGTAAATCAATTATGCCACCTGTACATTCTAAATTAGGGACCAAAACAGTACACAGAGTAGAGAAATTGTTTCAAATGTATGGGCATACATGAAGAAAGAAGCTAAACGCAAAGAACTGCTTACATTAGAAGATTTTTTCAAAAAGTTTAAAAGCGCGTATCACATACCACAGGATTGTCAGAAAGAAGGTACATTGTGGAGACATTTTTCTGCATGGACTGTACTGCCTTAGTAAGAAGAAGTTATGTGAGTAGCATATGAAGCTGACGCACCAATTCGTGTGCTGTCTGCAGTCACCTGGCTTGGTAGTCGTTTTCAAGCTTTACATATACTTCCTCCACGGTTTATTCAGCTGTACAAATGGATCACTGCTTCATGTCGCCCGTGAGCGCTTGCACGCCTCCAGAAAAAAAAAAAATTGTAGCAAATGCACTTATGCATGCTCCATAGTTTTTAACATCTTATTTTATAGATAAAATGTCAGGGAATACGTGTATATTTTTTTTTAGATTTTTAACACATCAATTTAAATTCTATTTTTAGTTTTGCAAAATATACCATCATAAAAACAGTCCAAAATTTGTGTGTAATAATGATTGGTCGAAAGTTGTTAAGTGTGGTATTTAACCTTTCCAGTGCGCCAAATCCCAACTCTTAACTCTATATGACCTTTAGAGTAACAAGTGATTTTACGTTACGGTGCGCGCAAAAATTGCTTAGTTTCTAATAGCCATAACTAAGCAAGTAATTTAAAAATACGGAAATAAAAAGATATGGGTCTGCTTATTTGATGCCTATTATCCATAAAAAAAAAAATTTGAACCTTCTACAACAAAGTCGTGTTTTACGGGTGTGCGATTTGACGTGGATTGACCCTTATGTGCTTCCGCTCCTGAATACATTTCCATATCAGGAACAAAATTCTCGCTCTTACTAGAATCGATCTCTGACAAATGTGTCCTCAACACATAAGAACTATCCACATGCATAACAAGTAACTCTCTTTATGAGCTCTGCATTATGTCATGAAGTTCTACTATTACAACTTTACTGCAATCAATCAGCACTTTCAGAATAAAACCCAAAGCACAAATAGGAAACAGTTTCAAAAACGCTCATTCAATAAGCAACGAATTTGCTCTACTGACACAGTTCTTTTAATCGTATTGTCATAGAGTTTTTGGACGCTATCATTACATTGCATCCATCAGAAGTGAAACCAATTATGTTTTCTACCGGTATGCCATACTCGATTAGAGAATTAACAATATTTTGAAACACATTTTTACCCTCATTTACACAGTTGCACCCTCATTAGCTTTAACGTGGTCTCCTGGCTCAAAAAGATTGCTAAGGTTCCAGAATTACTAACTACTTTGATGTGCTCTCAAAATATTTAACCACCAAACACAAAGTTTTCACCTAACCTATATCAGTCGATTCATCTGTCAAGACACTGAATTTGACCGAATTTAGTTCCCGTGCTAAGTCATGTTTGTGATTTTGACCAATATTGATTTTAACTATGGCCGTACATTTCCTGCGTTTCATGCGCATTGCTTTCGCAATTTTTGAATCAGGAAACAAGTCTTTTAAAAAGCTCTTTAAGTGCGCCATCGCCCTAAACGGCATGTTGCTCCACTCAGATGCTGCCACTTTGATTTCTATTAAATGAGCTGCTTTTTCAACACTCGAATAACCGGCCATTTTATTAAAAATGCACTTAAGTTGGTTTGGGTTGCGACAGGTACACTTTTCATTTTCTTCAAATGACTTGCACATTTATTGTGCCTTTTTACATTACTAAGTACTGATACGAAGGAGACATCGCAAATCCTACACCTGGCCTTTTCATCACACGCAGGGCTGCGGTGCAACCATTGCTTGTATTCAGGGATACTTTCACATGTGTCCCTGAACTTTTGTTTCCTTCTAGGAATTTTCACAAAATTCTTTCGTTTTTTCAGAGTTGACGGGCCAGCATCCGTATCTTCAGAACACGAAGCACTTCACTATATCACACTTGTATTACCGATCCTGTTAAACTGAGATAAAAGTTATAATTTGGCGAAGTTTTATCATAAAAACCTTGATATTAAATAACTGTTCTACGTTTCAACATTACTTTCGTATAGTCGTAAATGTTGTTGCTGTTGTTGTTAGCTAATGCTGGATTTCTGACAATGAAGTCCTTAATCCTCTTGCTCTCTAATATTTTTCACCGATGGATGGGGTGCTAGAAGTGGCCGGGCATATTTGAAGGTGGTCTCGATCCATTTCCTCTTGCAGATCACATAGAAGACAGAGTGGTGAAGGATATATTCCGATTTTGTTTAAATGTTTTGCCAGACAATCATGTCCTGTAGTCAACCTGAAGGTTGCAACTGCCGTTTTTTGAGGACACTCAGAAATTACTGTTTGAATGTGGCGTTCTGTAAACTTATGGTCTACACGCACTATTACTCAAAACTGCTGTACAAAATGCTAATGCCCAGAAGGTGGCTTGATCTTATGTCAAGCAATGCTGCACTCAGTTTTGAAACACCATATTATGTTGACACAGCTTGGGTGTTGTCATTTGTGATTCCCCACAGCAGATATGCAATGCCAAGTGAAATATTGTTTGTTTTTCTTTATAAGGCGTGCGGTACTAAAAGGCACATGAGGCAGAGCTCGAGAGGGCTCCCCTAGAGCGACTGTCCCATCATAGTCGTTCAGTGCTGCCTAGTTCGGAATGCAGAGCACAAGTGTGAGCAACAGAGATTTCTCTTTTTCATACGCCCAAAATTATTACTGGAAATTCAACATTCTAATATGCCTTGGTGTCTGTGGCAAGAATTTTTGAGGCAGCCTGTACAAAGACCATTTTTCTAAGACGTATGGTTCTCGGGTTATCGCTTCAAGAATAAACAACTGCCTCACGTGTTTATGCCTATGTATGCAACTTCCAATCTTACCTGTGTGTTTTATTCCTTTTCATTACACAATTACGGAGTAAGACATTACGAAGTGTCGTTAGGAACTGCGTATATTTAGTTCATAAATTAACTGACCACGGATCACTGCAGTTGTGCGCGAATTCTTTAGTTCGGTTCAAGACCAATCCATAACGCAAATTGTGCTTTGTGTAACTGTGACAATAAGCAGAAAATTCACATGTTTACATTGTGTTTAGTAAAGTGTTAAGAATGTCACTTTCAAATCCTGGTGCGCAGTTACTTTGCTAGTTGATTCCTGAATTACTGTTCAAATCTATCGCTGTCCATTTCATCATGATAATCAACACAACCTTTTTACAAGAAAACAAGTTTTGTACCCTGTACAAAACGTACCATCCACATGCAACATTACAAATCGTGGTCCGCGAGCAGTAGGTGATTTAAGACCAGTGGATAACCCGGCCAAAAGCGCTTCCTATTCTTCCAAACTTTTGATACCCAACTTCCATCAAGGTACACGATTTTCCTTACCTCTTTGCTGAATTGTTTTATTTTCCGTAAACAGGAATGTCGCCGCACTATAATATAATTTGTCTCAACCATAAACGATTTATTTCCTCTGTTTTCAAAATGAAATCCCATTTCCTCCCTAAGCTATAAAAGGTTGAATATTTAAAATTTGGCAGGTCCTCACCCTCATTGACTTTTTTCAACACGGTCAGAATTGTAGGGGGGGGGGGGGGGAGTACTTTGAAATAGAAATTCAGGAAATTTGTGCCATTTTTGCGTTCAAAATGATCATATTTTATCTTCTGCTGGTTTTGCATGTAAGCC
The DNA here is from genome assembly GCA_030765045.1 of Tenodera sinensis. Classification (NCBI taxonomy): domain Eukaryota; kingdom Metazoa; phylum Arthropoda; class Insecta; order Mantodea; family Mantidae; genus Tenodera; species Tenodera sinensis. The sequence continues at coordinate 333,514 of JAUKNM010000087.1, forward strand.
GCGGTGTAGTGATGGGACCCTCTTTACATTCTTTTCTTAATATAAAAAATGTAGGCCTACTTACACCAGTCGCCTTATGAAGCTCACTAACAATAAACGAGTCACTGTATCCGGGGTTCTTTTTCTTTCAACAATCATACACTCTAACAATTGTTTTCCGGTCACCACTTTTAATAATTTCGCCTTTTTTTCTGCGATCCATTCCGCACTGATCACTTAACTCCAATGCACATAATTACCAGAGAGCTTGTAAAACTCGCTCACGCCTCAGATTCCCAAAACCTACTGAAAACCTGCGCTGAAGTACAATGCCTTATCGGCCCTTCAACTGTCACACCACATCTGGTTTTCATCATCTCCAAGACACGAGGACCGGCTTTCGTCCGGCGCGCCGCAAACATTTTGTCTTCAAATGGTGATTCATGGATACTTCGGTACTGGAGACGTTCTATATGTGTATAAAAATAATTTCGTTATTTCCTTGACAACTTTGTTGCTGGAAGTTTTTACGTGGACTTACAGAACGAGAATTAGCCAGCGACGACATTTTCCACTGTATAAATGAAGAATCTTAACACTTTGTTTTAAACTTTATTTATTTAGAAAAATATGTTTAGATATATTGATATAATCTAAATACCAACGTGGCCTACAAAAGCAAGCGAATAATCCAGATTTTTTTTCATTGCAATTATTTCGATTTGAAACCATGTTTTGACGTTCGGAGCGAAAAAGATGTTAAAAAATCTGCTTTTGACAAAATTTTAGATTTTATTATTTTAAAAACTATATAATTATATAAAAGGTTTATCGTGCATGCCATAGTATTCTTCGACACATTTCACACCGAAATGCATGTTCATACTTTATCTTAGTCGCATTTGAAAACACGCAGATTTGGCAACAGCGCACGTGAATCTTCCATAAGAATAGCATGGTCCGTAAGAGCCCGTTGTGCCTTCATAACGTGAAAATTCCTTTAGCACATCACTTGGCAGCAGTGATGCACGCAGTGTGCACGCATGATTCAGCTCATGTGCCTTCTAAACCCGTACGCTGTTTAGTCATCATAATGTATTACACTTATGCAGCATAATATACCTCATGTTATCATATAGCCTGTCACACCTACGTGATTGCGACATACCTACGGTCCAGCCAAGCCAAGAAATAAGCTTTACATCTGTGGACCGTATATTAGGCGTACAGTCCAAGAGTCGGACCGTATACCATACGGGTTACGCAAATTACCGTATTTATACGGTCCAGACCGTACATATGGCAACACTGGCTACACACTTCAGTTAGACGAAAATTCAAAGGCCCGGTGAAATGTTCAGGAACAGGACAGGTTAATTTTGTACTAATTAATTATTTTTCCATTGAAGTCCAAGCAGTCTGCATTCTGAGGACTTAGTTCCATGTTGCCAACTTTCTCACTTCAATTTGTAACTGTGTCTGTGACTTTACTGTATACTGTTCTTATTTTCTGAAATTAATGCTGACAATATGTCGTTCCTTTAAGAGAAAAGTTTACTTCTATTTTTGTTCTACATTTTGGTTTGCAGAAAACACTAGATGACTTTATCAACAAAATTAAAAGTGGAATCCTGAACGCTTGGCAATTATTTGTTGCAGCAACATCATACGTGTGATTAAGATAACTAGGTACCCACCAGTGCCAGCTCTGTTGAGTTGGATCTTCTCTTCTTGAAGACTGGAGTAGTAAACAAATGGTCTAATGTCTTTGTTACAACTCACTGAAGATTAGAGACTTCAATGACTTACCCAGTCATTAACTAAAGAAGGGAGTAGCTACTTACATGGCAGTTTTCTTGCAACCCGGCATAAAAGCAATAATCTTCCTACAGTTTCAGATGAAGTCCAGCCATCAATAAGTAAATGCACATCTAACTCAAAATATATAAGAAATGGTCCAAAGAAAACCAAAAAGAATATGAGCTTTAAAGCCAAAAGTGGACTTGCATTCAGACAACAGTCTTCGGATTCAGATGACACTGATATCTCCATTTCTTCAGGTGAATCAGTTTTAATAATGCCAACTTATTACACACCTGAAGAAGAGAATCCTGAATGCATGTTTATGATGGTAAATTCAGGAACTCGAGACATGGGGAACTCTGAATCAAGTGTGACAATTGTGGCAGATGGACCCACCTGGACTGTTCTGCTTGTGAGAATGGCAGTTTCACTTGTGACTGTTGTGCTCTTTAGAAGTTCTTTTAAGTTCACGCATTTTTGAATTCCATTGAAAAGACTGAGAAAACTTTTTAATTACCTTATTTTTTGGACAAACAATATTTTAGTGTAATGAAATTTAATTTGTTGTGTTCTGCTTGCTTATAAGTTTGAAAATACAAGTATATATTACATATTTTATGAGCAATAGTAAATTTTAATACTCTATTACTCTCTGTCCCACATTACCACTGAAATTTAAAGATAGTCAAAAGTGCTACAATTTTGTTTTTTCAAAATTGATGTCAATATAATGTAATTTGTGAAATTCTGCACCACAGATCATGCAGGGAAATTGTTTCTGGTAAGATCTCAAAAATAAGTTACAAAAATTGCCATGTATTTTAGTAATTATGGACAGGTAAAGAAGACTGTTCCATAATACCACCTTTTCCTGTATCCTCTGGCATTGGAATTGTTTGAAAAAAGAGACTAACATGCATTGGTATTTAATATACACACCTGAAGCTATTAACTGTGAAGCAAATATAATCCATCAATATCACAAATAATGTAGAGACCACAGGCTTCACTTATATTAAATATGTGGTGTAAGTTATAGAAACACCAACTAGTTTTGTCAGGTCTTCCTTAAATCCTCAAGGTGACTGATGATTGTTTGAATTTGCTATGAGTGTTACGTGCCAACATCAGTCACCTTGAGGATTTAAGGAAGACCTGGCAAAACTAGTCAGTGTTTCTATAACTTACAGCACATACTTAGGATAAGTGAAGCCTGTGGTCTCAACATTATTGGTGATATTGGTAGAATGCACTGGTATACTCAGAATAGACAAAAGATACCCATTGAACTTCAGGCAAACAAAACTGGAGACGTAGGATCATCAATCTTTGGATTTTAGGAGGACATAACTAAATCCTACATTTTAAATCTCACATTTAAAAAACACTTAAAAAAAAAAAAAGCATGATTTTACTCACGACAACACATGAAACTCATACACTAGATGAGATCAATAACAAGCTAGAGATCATGGATTATAATATGACAAAAGGGGGAGTAGATACCATCGATCAGCAGTGTAGTGCATAGGATATTGCACAGCAAACAAGACGATCAGAATCCCTTAGGGAAGCCTGCAAAAAAATGTGGAAGGTGCATTTTATGTGGACATGCTAAAGAGGTTGCTACCACTATAAACTGCTCTTCCTATAATAGATTAGCATGTAAGTAACATACATGTGCAATTCATGTAACAAAGATTGTGAATCCACATTTTGAATGGTTAGAATATTCCAGTGAATAAGCATTATTAAAAATATATTTCAAGCATTAGTGAATCTTTTCACATAAAGAACTTCTAAAATGCTGTATATGCAGACATTTTAGGCATAAAACTTTCACACAGGCTCTTTATATCTGCATGTATTCTTTTATTTCCGACAGCTGTTACTGTATGCTACATTGTGACAATTATGTTTACATGTCATATAAACCCAGTATAACTGAGAATGGTTGGCTATACAATTCTTGAAATGTAACTACTTATATGTAATAAAGGATATTGGTATGATGTTTAACCACAGTGACTTTTTTAAGTGTGTAAATATGATGAAAATATTGAGAAACGAATGTGGGATACAAAGTATCCCGCCCAACTGCTCCTGTGAAAAAAGTAAGTGTACCTGCTCTTGGGTTAAAAATAAGTTTTCATTGTTTTCTCTTCTTGTCTAGTTCTAATTACTCCAGAGTTTTATGATTCACAAAGAAAGGAAGCATAATATTGTAACTTGGGTTTCAAAAGCTTGTAAGTGTGCTATTAATAATTTATGTACTATTGTAAATATTTCCTCCTTTCCATATTTCATACAATATTTAGGTTACATTACAATCATATGTAGTTTTCTGTTTATTTGTATCCTGGAAGTGTTTGTTATTACCATAACAGCAGATGCTGAAGAATTAAAAGTGAACCTGTTGAAATTGCTATATTGCAATATCGTGTTAAAATAAAATTATATAAATGGGCTTTCACAGCCGGCATTATTAATCCCATTATATGTTTTTCAGGCTTGTAGGTTGTTTTTCCTACTCTGATGTTTCACTGAAAACTGTGTCTGGCATCTTCAGGGAGGTCAAAGTCATTAATACAGCTCCGAAGTCCACGCAAGACTGGAGTGCTCTATCTGATTGCATGCTATTTATTGTTGCATGTGAAAGGTAGGCACAGCCTGTTGGGGGTGGACCGTGGTTGTCACTTGTCGTTGGGCTGTCTCTGTTACTGTATGAAAGGGAAGACCTTCCTCTGGTTTCACTCTCGTTCTTTTCATAGCTGGGATCAATGCTTTGCTTATCTTCCTTGCATTTGAATGTGTTGTCATGTTTAAACATTTTAATCCCTTCTCGTATCACTACCACATTCACTTGACTGAGAAGTGACTGAAATATTTAAACAACATGACAATGCCTTCAACCACAAGGAAGGGAGGCAACAGCTGGTAATAGATTCACCAGGATCAGATATAAAGGAGATTTTTTTTTTACTACATTCCAAATTTCACAACTTGATGTGTTGAAAATTGAATTTTTTAAGCATAAAATAAGTCGTATGTCTTAATAGTCTTCTTATATCTAAGGATGTGGTTGATTAGTCTAAAAAGGGTTAAGCACTGACCATTTTTGGATGTGTTACAGTGTTCATTATATTAAGTTCCATACACTACTGCGTGAACAGAAATGGGAGTAAATAAATCACATAAACTAACAGCAATAATGCATTACTGTTCTCAAGGGATTGAAAATCTCAGCATACATACAAAAAATAGAGCACTACCTCACTCTGATAGGTAACAGCTGGGCATGCTCATTTGTGATGATCTTGCACTATTGCATCAATTGAAGCCAATTGGCACAGCAGTAAGCATTCAGAAAAGCTAAAGATTGTCAGTACCTAAAAAATATGGCCATTTTAAATGTATTTTTCTTCTTTCCTCTTTTTCCAATGTCACCATGATCGTTTCTTCATGGTTTTTAGCACAGTCAGATATTTCTATTGGTATGAAATAACAATACTTGAGATTCTTTAACCCTTTGCTGCCCATACACTATTAGCTAGTTGTTCTCCACACAGACTTGTGTCCCTTCAAATTCTGAGCTGCTACTGCAGGTATTAAACTAAAAGTGACCGATGTACCTGCATAATTACAATACCTTTTACTGGCTGAAATAATGTATTTAATTAATAACTTATTTTAAATTGGTTTACAGTAAATAAGATACAACTGTTTATAACTGAAAACATCAACCCGTTGAAGGGAAACATGTGCACTCTTTTATAACACATTTTTAATATTCCACAATATTAAAAGAATTAAATTTTGTTACTTTAGAATATTAAAAACCAGACTAAAATATCCTAAAGTTAGTTAAGATAAAATTAAAATAATTTCTGTGAAATTTTATAGTACCTACTCACCCTTAAAATGTTTACATTTCTGCCATTATTATATTGAAGATATTGTAACTTTTGGTGTGGGTGTGAAGTAAAGTAGACTGATGTAGTCGAGATAAAGAAACACTTTTATTTCCGTAAACAGCAACTTTGTACACTCGTTAAAACAACAAGAAAGTCTTTTCTAATTCACCAACAGCACGGCCCCGAACTAGTAACACAACAACTGTCCCTTCTCCGTCGGCACGACTACTCAACCTTCACATACGTCTGACTCACTCTTCTCACACTTTACCGCTATTTATATCTCCCAGGCACTATCCTGGAAGCTTCAGGAACGTTCACTTATTTAGCGGTGAAACACAAAGCAGACAGTTCTAGAAGCCTCTATCACTTTCTCTCTTTCGGCAAGCGCCCAACAATGCGGCCATTCTCTGTCTCTTTCCTTCGGCTCCTTTGCGGTAGTGCCGACAATAATGCGATGGGTGACACTGCGGTTGTCGGCAATTAGATACGGCGGGCGCGGTGACACTGCTCCCTCCTCAGAGCTGGTCGTCCCGACCAGCACTATCACTGCGGCAACTCCCTTGCGTCCTGGTGGACTAACCCATCGAACCTCTTCTCCAGGAGGCACGATCCTAGGTATCGCCGTTGGATAGTGTCCCTTGGTCCGGGTAGGACGATGTATGCCATCCTGCTTCGAAATTCTGCAACAGTACCGCCGGTCTTGACGGTCCCTCGTCCAGTTACCTTTCTTCCTGGTGTGTTGACGGGCCATCCTGCGCACTTGGAAACGGCTCATTGGGTACCGTGTCCGCCGACCTCTCTGGCGCACCTTCGCAGCCACCTTGCTTCCGATGGGTCTGGCAACAAACCCCGCCACATCCGCGCGAGTCGCGTCCACCGCTGCACTCGTGTTCACTCGTGCTCGGCACGGCCTCTCCTGTATCCTGCCGTCCAAGATGATGTCCACCATTCTTCCGTTCACGGCACTATGCGTCAGGTGCTTGGATGGCTCCGACGGTCCTCCCATGTCACACGCCAAGTCGGTTCTCGCGTGTTGCTCGCCTGCTTGTGCGCTTCCCTGCTGATCGTCCTCCACGTCATATCCTGGTTGGTTACGTACCCGACACACTCCTCCGGGGGATCCTCGACGACGTCCCTGAACTGCCCCTTTGTCTTCCCCGAGACGGACACTTTCGTTATCTGAAACGGGCGCAACTGTCGCCTCGGCCACTAGGTGCTCCCTCCCCGGGTCTGTGCTATTCCGTCTGCCCCTGGCATCCAGTACTTTGACGCTCTCGTCAACTCTTACTACCAGGGCGCCAAGACGTTCCTCGTCGTCCTCCACGACGTCCACATGCTGGCAGAGGTCTTCCACCGTTTCGCCGAGTTCTTCCCCACGTCTTCCGTCACGCCAGCCAGTTCACCGAGTTGTTCCACGTCTTCCGTCATGCCAATCAGTTCACCGAGTTGTTCCACGTCTTCCGTCACGCCAATCAGTTCGCCGAGTTGTTCCACGTCTTCCCTCACGCCAATCAGTTCGCCGAGTTGTTCCACGTCTTCCCTCACGCCAATCAGTTCGCCGAGTTGTTTCACGTCTTCCCTCATATCATCCGAAACGGGCGCAACTGTCGCCTCGGCCACTAGGTGCTCCCTCCCCGGCTCCGCGCTATTCCGTCTGCCCCTGGCATCCAGTACTTTGACGCTCTCGTCAACTCTTACTACCAGGGCGCCAAGACGTTCCCCGTCGTCCTCCACGACGTCCGCATGCTGGCAGAGGTCTTCCACCTTTTCGCCGAGTTCTTCCACGTCTTCCGTCACGCCAGTCAGTTCACCGAGTTGTTCCATCTTCATCTCTTTCAGCTCGGCAGCGAGGTTGTCGTTTGACGTTTCCATTTTGGCAGCGAGGTTATCGTTTGCCGTCTTCATCTCTTTCAGCTCGGCAGCGAGGTTGTCGTATGACGTTTCCATTTTGGCAGCGAGGTTGTCGTTTGCCGTCTTCATTTCTTTCAGCTCGGCGAATAATTCTTTCATCATTGCCATCATCCTGGTTTCCGAATCTCCCTCCATCTTGGTTCTAACGTTGCAACTTCTAACGACGAAGTAACGAAACTAGAAGCAATTCGACGAATCCCACTCCTGACACCAGTGTAACTTTTGGTGTGGGTGTGAAGTAAAGTAGACTGATGTAGTCGAGATAAAGAAACACTTTTATTTCCGTAAACAGCAACTTTGTACACTCGTTAAAACAACAAGAAAGTCTTGTCCCATTCACCAACAGCACGGCCCCGAACTAGTAACACAACAACTGTCCCTTCTCCGTCGGCACGACTACTCAACCTTCATATACGTCTGACTCACTCTTCTCACACTTTACCGCTATTTATATCTCCCAGGCACTATCCTGGAAGCTTCAGGAACGTTCACTTATTTAGCGGTGAAACACAAAGCAGACAGTTCTAGAAGCCTCTATCACTATCTCTCTTTCGGCAAGCGCCCAACAATGCGGCCATTCTCTGTCTCTTTCCTTCGGCTCCTTTGCGGTAGTGCCGACAATAATGCGATGGGTGACACTGCGGTTGTCGGCAATTAGATACGGCGGGCGCGGTGACAATATTGAAGCTGGTCCATAAAATGTTATTCACATTATTCTGTTCTATTCTGTTGCACAATAAAAATGTTCTAAATAAACTTATGCTTATTAATGGTTTGGTATGTGCACCCCATGATAACTATGTTAAGTAGATTTTCCGGGCTTGTGGGCCGTGGTCGAGTTGGAATGCCTTCCTCTGACGTTTCGCTGAAAACTGCGTGCAGCAGGTGATCCAATTAGTGAACTCCCGAGTCCAAATACTAGAGAGCTATGATTGATTCAGATTTGTTTATTTATTAATTGTGTCTGGTGCTGGTACAGCAGGCCCAGCTTACACACTTACATTTTAATTTTTTATTTACAACTTTTTGGTTTGCATTCTATATACAATGGGTTTTCTAGGAAACCCATACAGTATCCGTCTTTGGGCCACCGAGAACAGTTCCCTCTTGCAATGTCTTGGCTTTTTGGTTTCTAGTGTTTTTGTTATTGTTTTTTGTTTATATACATATATACACTTTATTTACACACATGCACTCCTGCTTTCACTCTGGCATATTGTGAGATATGCCCACACACACACACACACACACACACACACACACGCACATTAAAAACACTATTTACACATTTCCGCGGTTTTTCTGGGCGGGCAGGTTGCAGCTCCTGACTGATTCCCTGGGGTAGCGTGTGTGCGGCCTGGGGCCCTTGTTTGCGTGGACGCACATCAGTCGGTGAGCCGAGCGACGTCTAAAACATCTTGATTCTTGCGTGTTTTCGATGTTTCGGCTCACCTTTGCCGATATTGGCAATGACGTAATTGTAGAGAGCTATGCCTTCCAGCGCGCTATATATATAGTCGCACATGGAGGGAGGGCGTGGCCTGTAGAGGGGGGTGGGGGGAGCATGGCAACTATTGGCTGCCTATCGGCAAATGGGACGTCTCTGATCCTGGTATAAAATAGAAGGCTTCCCGATCTCCCGAGAAAAGCTCTGGTGCAACTAACAAAGATATTTAACGCCTGTTTGCAGCAAGGCTATTTCCCCTCTACTTGGAAACGAGCTAACGTTATCATGCTCCCAAAGCAAGGGAAAAGCACCAGACAACCGCAAAACTACCGCCCCATTAGTCTTTTGTCTACTATTGGTAAATTGCTCGAAAAATGTATCCTTTCTCGACTACATAAACAACTCTCGGCAACACATAAACTCTCAAATTCGCAATTTGGCTTTAGAAAAGGACATTCCACTGAACTACAGCTCCTCAGACTAACTGATGACGTAACAGAGCAATTTAACAATGGGGCTTCAACGTTGGCGCTATTTCTGGACGTAGAAGCCGCATTTGACCGGTGCTGGCACAATGGCATCATTTACAAACTGCACCACAATTTCCCGGCGCTTCAAAATTATCCATACTTGCTGCACAATTTTCTAGAAAAACGGCAGTTTTACGTCCAAGTGGGCCGCTCCTCCTCACGGCAGCGAGTGATGCGGGCTGGCGTCCCACAAGGGGCAATAATGTCCCCTTTTCTGTACATATTATTCACTAATGACTTCCCAGTGGACGCCAGATGCAAGATCGCCATGTATGCTGACGACACTGCAATATAACAACCACCATAGAAACCTACGTTTCGGCCTTGCAGAAATGCAACGTTATGTGAACAACTTCCTCTCATGGCAACATGACTGGAAAATCAAAATTAATCCCGACAAATGCCAGCTGATTCATTTCTCTAAGCGGCATCACACTTTGGCAATGGACCTAATGGTCGGTGGTCAAATATTGCACTGCCGTCAGCAGGTTAAATACTTAGATGTCACCTTGGACCGCACAATGTGTTGGTTCACCCACATAAAAAATAGCGCAAATAAAGGCAGACAGCGGCTAAAGTTGTGCGCCCCCATCTTCCGCAGTAAACAGTTGCGACTGAAGTCAAAACTGATACTATATAGGTCTTTTATTCTATCGGTGGTCCTGTAAGCGTGTGTGGCCTGGGCTAATGCCTCCAAAACTGCCCTGAAACAACTCCAAACCCTCCAAAACCTCTCCCTCAGAAAAATCCTATCTGCTCCACTCCTCACCAGTAACCACACTCTTCACCTCGAAACCCGGATCCCATTCATCCCGGAGGCAATAGAAATACGAGCAATGGCGGCATGGACGCGCATTAGAAACTACGAGAATGACGTGATCGCCAACATCGGCAAAGGCGAGCCGAAGCACCGCAAACATACTAGAATAAAAATATTCTAGAAGCGGCACGGCTCGCCGACAAATGCGCGTCCGCGCAACCTCGGTCCTAAGCCACACACATGTTCCGGCAGAGGCCCTCGCCTCGGAAAATATTCAGGAGCTGTCCCCTGCCCGCGCAGGAAAAGAGCGGATAAGTGTATATATGAAGTGTAAATACTGCAGTGCGCTGGGACGCATATTCTGGTGTGCCCAGTGAAGGTGTGTGTGTGTGTGTGTGTGTGTGTTTGCGCGCGTGTATGTATGCATGTATATAATTGTAAATATGTACATATGTAAAACCGAAGATTATAATTAGTTATAAGTATGCAAATTGTATATAAATGTCAAATATAGCCTGTAAGCTGGGCCCTATGTACCGGCACCGGGCCAATACTCTAATAAACAAACTGAAACTCGGGTTTTCTTCTGCCTCTTATTAGAGCCGGAAGCCATGCTTTGCTTATCTGCTGTCTCTCTTCTTTTCGATTGAAGGAATTTTTATGCTTAAAAATCTCTATCGCTTCCCGAGTCAAGCGAGCCTGGTAGTGAATTGTCCTTGAGAGTACCTCCGTGTCTTTGTAATTCACGTCGTGGCCGAACAATAGAGAGTGTTCTGCCACCGCTGACTTGTCCGTCTGCCCCAACCGGCTATGTCTTTCGTGTTCTTTTAGTCGAGTGCTGATACTCCGCATGGTGGTGCCTATATATACTTGTCCACAGCTACATGGTATTTTGTAAACACCAGCTGTGCAGTGTGGATGTCTTTTATCCTTAACGGAGTTAAATAAATCTTTGACTTTCTTTGTTGGCCTATAATATATATATATGCTGGACGCAGTTTTCAGCGAAACGTCGGAGGAAGGCAATCCAACTCGACCACGGCCCACAAGCCCGGAAAATCTACTTAACATAGTTGACAACGCCGGCCGTGAAAGCCTCAGCACTTATATCACCCCATGTTAGTTTTGAATTTCCACCCTCCTCGCTTGATGATAACTGAGGAAACACCCAATTCTACACAAGGCAATGTCACACTGTTTGCACTTGTACTGTGACTGTATGCCACGGCCTGACTGTGTTTTCCTTTTCTTCACAATACACTGTGCACATGATTTCACCTGGCCTCAAAATTTTACGAGGGTGTGAAGAGAACTGGACACAGGTGTAGCAAAAAGTAGGCTACGCTAAAATCCCACTCTCTTGCGGGACGTGAAGTCTGTGATTAGCTGTCGCACTAAATTCTGTCTGAAGTGAAGAAGCCTGTTGCCATGAACTGTGGAAGCAGGTCTGTTTGAAATGTCCTATGTTATAAAACTATTAACAATGGCAATATTCACTATGAAATGAAACAAGTACTTCCACCATTTTGTTAAGGCAAAATACTCCCTCCTTTGGTCCGCGGGGTCAATCCCAGCCATATTATGTGTACTTTATCACTGCATTAGGACAACTTATTACTTTCTCTACTGGTAAGTAGGGGAAGTATTGTATTGTATTCCACCCAAAAATTCGATGTCGAGATTTCACCGGAAATACCTGCTTTGAGGCCCCCTGAATCCAAAAAAAGCATTTTTAGAAAAAGGTCCGTGTGTGTCAGTCTGTCAGTCTGTGGATAGCATAACTCAAAAACGAAAAGTCGGTTAGAAACCAAAGTTGGTATTTAAGTTTAATGTCTTTCAACGATGCGACACGAAGATTTTGAAGAAAATAGCCCCACCCTAAACTACCCTTTACATGGAAAATGTTTCGAAAATTTTGGTTTTCTTGAAAATGGGTCTAACGATTTTGATTAAAATGTGATATGTTTGAGATATTTTGATGACAAATGAAATGTATATATTGAATTTTCTGGCTATAGCCCCTGTAGTCGTATTTACTCTGGACGACTTTTGCATAACTGGTAAACCCTTAGAGATAGACCAAATCATACTATACAAAAATGTAGATCTTGCTAAAATACACAATTTATGCCCAAATAAATTTTCTTGTAGGGTGAACCATTTCGGAGATATTCCTTGTTATGTGTGTGAGTTTCGGAAAACTTAGAACTTTCGTGAAAAGGATCATCGTTGTTCACTTTTTTATATGTTAAGTGGGCAACGGCAACAGAATCCCAAAGCTTTAAAACACTTGACTATCGCACAAAGCCTACTGTATTCTAATGTTCCCCTTGTACCTACAAGGAAATAAGCAATAAGATAAGTTATAGAAATGTTTATCTTAACACGAAGAGGATATAGGAATAAGAGTTTGTAAGAATGGTTAATACAAGAGTAGAGAAAGTCATGTGAGTGCCACACATCAGATTTTTTTTATTTGTTCTCTCCCCCTGCCACTCTTCCTTTCTACCTCATCTGTTCTAGGATCAGAGTTGGTGGATAATAAAAAAACGTCCCTGTTATCATGCCAAACTACTGCAGTTACACCTTCATGTTGCAGTTTGCAAGACTCACCCCTTTTCACTTTCAATTGTTTTGGCCAGTCTTTCCTTCTGGCACAAGTTGTACCACATGCACGTATTTTCTTGCCTAAAAGTAATTTCATTAACTGAGTGGAAGTAAAAAAATTATCGAAGTAGACGTGGTGACACAATCCCATGTATTTCTCATACATGTCAAAAATAACCTGCTCTCCAAGTAGAAAATCACTGTTTCTTGCCTCTTTTTTCCCTGAATAGATTTTGCAGGTCAATAAACACCAATTTTTACTGCCTGCAATACCCCATTCCTTTATCCCCCACATTGTAGGTTTATTGTTTCAAAAAGAAGTGCCATTTGAAACCTATTATCACTTCATCAACAGAAATCGCGATTTGGTTTGTAGACATTTGTAAACTTTTTAATTATGTCTAAAGCAGGAGATACAGATAATCATAAGAATCTACCTCTAATTGTGGTTTTGCAGATTCATCATTCAGGTGAAGATATTGTGGTATCTTTTGAAAGCGAAGCAAGGTCATTGCTTGTCTTACAATTGGACAAAGGCAAAAATCTCCCAAAAAGTAAGCTCTAATTTCAGGTAAATCCACCATCCCCATATATATATATATATATATATATATATATATATATATATATATATATATATATATATATATATATATAAAATAGGCCTGTATCTCCCTTGAATTTGTTTCTTCCCATTTTGGATCTGCCATTTTAGCTTGAATCTGAGCTGCATACCTATTGGTTTCCTCCACAATTTTGCCGCAAAAACTATAATCTATAAAAAGTTCAAAATAATCTATTTCTGGACTTCCTGGAGGAATAGAATGATTTATACCTGCAGGGGATGAGAATGCTTCTAACTCATTGAAAGTGAAACTGGAGGTCCATTGTGCAGGTATTAATTTAGTTTTAGTTTGCTTTGCATTAATTTTAGCTTCCTGTTCTGCTACCTGTTCCTCAGCACCTTCGCTGTCACTTTGTTCCTAATCACTGTCTTCCTCCAACTCATCAAACCAAGATTCGTCAGAGCTACTTTCGCGAGCTAATTCCTCATAAACTGCTGCAAGTATTTCCTCATCGGTTACCAATACCTTATCACTACGGCGCTTTCTAGTCCATGATGTACTTGGAACGGCTTCCATGGCACTGAATTAGCTATAAACGCATCAGGAAACTGCTTACTTACATGACTGCACTCAGTTTTGAGAAGTGTTATTTATAGTCTGGTATTAGTTTCTTTCACATTGTAATCGTTGTAACAGTGCAACAGGAGAACGTTTACAATGTCACAGCTCCTAAAAGCTGGGATCCGCATATGTAGAACCCATATGAAACGATGAAGAAGGTTACCACGTTCTACTACGCTGTGCACAGCAGTCCATTTTTCATTTCACTATGCTTTACTATGCTATGCATCACAAAGGGTTAAAGAAGGGAAGCTGCTAATAATTAATTACAGCTATAAAATATATGAACAAAGGGATCCACGGAGGTCTCTCAGGTTCTAGCTACTAAAGATATGCCAACGTGCTGGTTGGTATTTAATGTTGGACAGTTGGCAATAAAGCCATTCACTCTCTTACACTCCAGTACTTTTATGAGAGGTTGTATAATGATTGAAAACTAGGCAGTGGAGTAAGAAGTTTCTATCCATAACTTTAATTTCACAGAAAGGGCATATAGATCGCTTCTAATATCTAGAAATCTGTCTGGGGCTATGCTGTCAAGTTGGTAAGCATCCTACAGCAGCAAATGCGTACACATTTAACTAACAATTTCTTAAATAATTTTTATTACTATCCCACTGTGTAACTTGGTGGACTTAAGGAGACTTAAATGGAGAACATACTGATATTTGAAAACTGTGATTCACTTAATGTGAACATTGTAACACTGAACTTTATTTATATACTTAATTAAGGTGTAATAAAGGAATTAATCTTGACTGAACTTACAGCTTATCTGTGTATCTTTTAATTTTAAACAAAACTTAACCTACGTTTCTTATGATAAACATAACACTGATAAGGGCACTTTCGCATATGTTATGGGACACATGTTTTAAGAAATTTTCTGTTATATAATATATATTCCAAAATAAGAATTTTGGTACAGATAACAATTAGCCATTACATGCTATATTTCAATTAAGTACTAAAGCCAAATGTATTATACCCAAACCATTTATTTACATGTATAATTTACAGAACATTTGCAAAATGAATAGGCTCAAAGGGATATATTAATAACTAGACATATTTACATGAAACTGGATATTATACCTACTTTTACAGATGATATGGGAAGGTAACTATAAATTTTACCGTCATTTGTTACCATAAAACTTTGTATACAGTAAGTATAAAAGCATATTTTGATGTTATATATTTTGTAATTTTGGTATGCACCATGCATGTGAGACAGAATATGTGGTCAGGCACCGAAAAGAAAGTATTTATGTAAATATATATTGTAAAATTTAATTTATTTTTCATGCTGGTAAGGATTTGTTAAGTACAGAGAGTATTACACCATTGTTTCATTGTTTAAGAATATTATTTGTTTAATAACGTCATTAATATTTAGTAATATGTTCAAATTTAATGTATATTATTATGTTAATTATTTTAGATTTAATATTAAATATGTTGGGAGATGAATTGAGATCGCTTCCTCAACATTTTTGGAAACTATTTAACATGTAAGATGGCGTGTATTTGATAGGTGCAAGTTTAGGCGCTATAAGTATAATTTAAAATGACAAGCAGTACGAGGAAACAGTTGAGGAAGTGCATCTGTGTGCATAGAATGTTCACCTAAATAACACGTGTGTAGATCCCAGTGAAAAAGGTGCGAATAAAAGATTGTGAAAAAGTTGTATCCTGTGTCCACGTTATTTCACCCTGTACCACGACCTGAGATAACAAAAGCGTCAAAAGCGCAGCACCTTCACCATAGCTTTATTAAACAACGGCACCAAATGGCTTGCCCAAACGCGTGGCTCGAATAAAAATGAAATAAAAGACAATGGAAAGTGGACTCGCGCAAAACATCAAGAGACGCCAATTCACCAATGCTGGAAACAACCGAGGACACCATTAAGCAATTCACCGACGCTGGAAATGACAGGATACACTATTAAACCAAAGCCGATGCGGGAATTATCGAGGAACGCTACATGAAATCTACCGTCGAGGGAATCAACCTAAGAAACGATAAACCAACGAAAAAAGTAGCACCAAAAATTTTCATTTAACACTAATTACTTTATTTTTGCATGTTGTTGAGGAGTGGTAAGAAAGTAGGACTTTTAAGCCTAGCTAAATCCAATCAAGAAACGAACATGTCGCAAAAAGGAAAGGAGATAGAAACAGGAGTAGGGGAAGGGGCAGATAAGCCTAGTTTTCAAATAGAAACAGGAAGTGAGGAAGAAGTAACAGTGATTGGGAAAGACCAAAGATTAATGATGATCATGTTTGAAAGATTAGAACAAAGCTTAGGTCAGAAAATGGAGGAAGTGAGGCAGGACGTAGAACAGAGCTTAGGGCAGAAAATAGAACACAATAGAAAAGAATTAGATTTGGGAAAGAGAATAGAATTAGGAAGGCAGGAATGCAAGGAAAACATGAAAGTAATCTGAAATTAGTACATAAAAACATAAATTAAACAAAGGAAGTTTTAGAAGCTAAAACAGGAAGATACAATCCAACCAAGGGATTATCACTAGTGGACTATTTTCTGAAGATAGCTAACAAAGGGAAGCTATTAGACCCTAACCTGTTGGAGGCAGAATTAATCACCAGTATTACGATTATTAGGAGATAGAATGGGAACATTAGAAATGGAAATGAAAGAAAACAAGATTGTATCGGAGGGAGACATTAGTAGATGTAGGGATGAAATAACAGAGTGTAAAGCAAATGTAAACTGTAAGATAACAAGTGTAAAGGTAGAAATAACTGAGGAATTAAGAAAAGAAATTGAAGTAGTGAAGAAAGGAATTATGAGTGAAACTGTAGAACAAATTGTTATTCCTTAAATTAAGACTGTGGCTGATATAGTACAATCACAACAAGATGCCATGAATAATATAAAACAAAGTCATTTAGAAATAAAGAATGATTTAAAATCAATTTGTGAAGAAATGCGAAGAGGAAAAGAAAGTTTGGCTAATGTAAATGATGTTGTCAGTGCACTACAAAGGCAAAATGATGATTTAGACATAAGTGATGTTCACAATGAAGGTTACGTGAATTATGTACAAAATGTTGACTCACCATGTATAGGTAGAGGTTCACAATCACATAACACAGCACACAACACATGCTATACCAACAGCATACTACACGAAATTACACCGCCCTTATTTGACGAGAAGGGAGATGATCCAAAACCATTGTTAAAGAAATGGAGGAATGTTTTAAAATGAAAAGGATACCAAACTAGCTTAGAATGATAGTGAAGAAAAGCTTGAAAAACAAAGCATTAGAACGGCTAAGTTTAACACTAGCTGGTCATAAATCGTATAGCTCATTTAGGAATCTATTCCTGTCAAGGTATTGGGGCCCAGCTAAACAGAACCAGACAAGGGTAGCACTAGCGACAGGAAGATACGATCCAACCAAGGGATTATCACTAGTTGACTATTTTCTGAAGATAGCTAAAAAAGGAAAGCTATTAGACCCTAACCTGTTGGAGGAAGAATTAATCACCAGTATTACGAGACAATTCCCAGATACAGTGAGAACAGGGTTAGTTGTTGCTAGGTCAGTAGACTTTACCGACATGATAGAACTGCTGACAGCCTTCAAAACACAGAATGGTCGACCTAATGAACAAAGACACAGAAACAGTCACCTGAACTCACCAAACTTAAACAGAAGCATGACCACAAAGAACCAAAATGAGAGGGAAGAGAGGTACACTAGAAGCACCCATGACAGGGGAAGAGGGGCACACCATTTCCCACATCAATCACACAATCATGGCGAGAGAATGCGAAACACGAGGCAACGATACCACGAGATGATATAAAGGGGTGAATCGATATACCGAACATCTAGGTATGATCGTGGGAGACCATGAGACCGTACCCATCAAGTAAATCACATATGGTTCTGCCGAGAATGCATGAACAGCCAAACACCGTCATATAACAGGGGTTCACACCAAAGGGGCAGAAACCAATGGAATACAGACAACCAAAGACAACAAGAAGTAAACGAAAATGTGCCAAATAGAACGGATACTGCACAGAATACAGAAACAACAATCACCACCAATACCCAGGAAAACTAATTACAAGCGAACTTTGTGTACCAGAGGTTGACCTGTGTGGCAGTAGGGGCAATATTAACCCAAATCATGTGTGCACCTTGAGAAGACAGGCAAACGACAGGAAAGAAATGAGTAATCTGGCAATGATTAAATTAAAAGTATGATCAACACAGGAGCCAGCATGTCAGTATGTGACGAGCAGCTGTTCCAGGAACTGGTAACGAACAGAAACGCCGAATTCTTACCTGTGTGCGGAGTATATTGCAGCACAGCGATAGGCAAGAAAAAGGAACACGTTAAATACCAAGTAAGGCTGGTAATCAAGATTGAAGCTGGAAGTTTGATTTTATTGCATTAGTGATACCGAGATTGACAGCTACTTTGATCATTGGCAGCGACTTACTTAACCTTTGCAGGTCAGTAACTGATTATGAGCTACATGAGTTCATCAAGGAGGGAACCTCAGAGTGCACCACAAAATTTCTGGAGGAGAAAACATGCCACGAGGAACCAGACCAGGCGGGAATCCATCCGGACGAACAGTTTTTCGTGGAGAACATCCACGAAAATACATAGGTTGTTAGACCTGAGCATAGGTAAGAAGACAGGTTGGACGAGCGAGAAAAATACCAATGTTTGCAACCATTGGATTTGCACACCACCTCGAATCCCTGCCAGCCTGAGGTGCTACCAACATATGAAGAACCAACATTACAACTAATTAATGAGAAAGTTCGGGGAGCGCATGGCATCACCGAATTGGAAAGGGACCAACTTAGAGGCATATTAATAAAAAACAAGAGGGTTTTTAACAAAGTGCCAGGTACATGCAACAAGTACATGCATACCTTTCAGGTTAAGGATATCACCCCCTACTTACATAAATCCAGGCCCATCCCCAACTCCATCAGGGAAGAAGCTGACCGCGTCATACAGGAGATGTTGGTAGACGGAATTATAGAACTATCGGACTCCTGTTATGTGAATCCAGTGGTATGGGTTCACAATAAAGAAGGTAAATTATGAATGACAATTGACACGAGGAAGATAAACGCATATACCTTACCAGATCATTACAGGCCTGAAGGGGTAGACCAACTGATATCCAAGCTAAAGGGAGGTTCACATTTTACTAGCCTTGACCTGACAGCATCATTCTGGCAAATCCCTCTTCACCCAAACGTCAGGAAATATACCTGTTTCCTGCACAAAGGAAAAGTGTACCAATTTTTAAAGTGCACCTTCGGATTATCGACCAGTAGCAGTGCACTACTGAGGGCACTCGACAGAGTTTTTGGAGACACAATCGAGACTTTTGTGACACAATATGTGGACGATTTTCTAATATATAGCAATGATCCCCAATCACACTTGCGTCATATAGATGACGTGCTATCCAAGTTTCAGGAAAGCAATATGACTCTGAACTTGGAGAAATGTGAATTCTTCATTGATGAGGCTGAATTTCTGGGCGACATCATTACACCTGATGGCATAAAGTCTAATCCGTAAAGAGTCAAGGCCATAGAATGTATACCACTTCCACGAAACTTGAAACAGCTGAGGTTTCTGGGCATATTTAAGCACAGTATTCTCCTGGAACAACCAGATCCGAATTCACCTTTCCTAATCTATACCGATGCTAGTGCACACTCGTATGGGGCAATATTAGCACAAGAAGATGTAGGTGGTAACAAGTGTGTGATTGCCACAGCCTTCTAGATTTCTAACCAAGATAGAAGCCAATGCATGCATAACAGAGCTAGAAATACGAGCGATTCATTTTGCGATGCAAAAGTTCAGACAGTATATCTACCACTACAAAATAATCACTCTCACCGACCATGTAAGCCTGCCCTTCATCCACAAATGCAAGTTAACCAATTCCAAGATCTCGAGGTACATACACAAGATAACATCGCACGACAGAGGTTAGACATATCCCAGGCAAGGAAAACATCTTTAGTGACTTATTATCCAGGCTGAAATCAGAAAGTCACATACCCGAAACAATATCTAACCCTCACCATGAGATTAAAATTATGTATATGAATATTAAAGAAAACAACGAAATTTTAACAGATTTCAACATGGCAAAGCTACAGCAAGAAGACCCTGAATTAAGGAGGCTATTTGATAAGGTACCAGATATAGTACCTAAATTGAATGCCAAGATAGGAAAGTTTAGGAACACGCTGTTTAAATTACATGAACGTGATATAAAGAAATGGAAAATGATGGTACCTAATTCCTTGCAGAACAGAGTTATTTTGGCATTCCATCATTTGATGCTCCACTCAGGCAGTGACAGAACGATTCTTGCAATCAAGGAGGTAGGGGAGATTGCCCCGCAGCCGGTCAGGCCCTGTTACCGGTCAACAAGTAGTTACACATTAAGGTGCTAGATAGCAACAAAAGACAGCTATGATGTGGTAGGCAGGAACTAAAGAACGCTATTCCTCGCGTGAAGTCTGGATTTTCCTTGCCATTTTAGAGAAAACCTTTGTGAAGTGTGGATGACGGTGCTTTTGTATTATGCTGCTAAAACCTGTGACTGTATTGACCGTGTTAAGGTGAATTTAACTTATATATTATGTTTTATTATACTCTTAGCATACCCAAGCAGTAAGTTAACATGCTTAAATTCCCAAAAATCTTTTTGTATAGTATTCATTTTATTATTTTATAACTCCCTTGAATTGCCCCGTGTCCAGTCAAGGTGTGTATTCCCATTACCAGTCATGAAAGAAAGCCTACTAACATACACTCGCTTTTCATTTTAGGGCTTGTTGTCAAGATGGCTGCAACCAAGAAGGGAAAATGAGATGATATGAAAAAGGCTGTTGATGGTGTGTTGGCAGGAAAATTCAGTTTAAGGGAAGCAGCTGATCGCTTCTCTGTACCTAGAAGCACTTTGAGTGACTGTGTTTGTGCCATTAAAAAGGGAAAACCCATTAAAATTGTGCCCTCAGTGGAAGGTTTTGAACAGACTTTTGATGATGAACTAGAGGAGCAACTTGTTTCCCATCTCAAATATCTGGACAGCTGTTTCTTGCCTGTAAATAAAAAAGAACTTTTAAAGCTAGTCTATGATCTCGCTGAGTATTTTAAGTTGCTCCATCAATTCAACACAACAAAGAAAACTGCTGGAAAAAAGTTTTATCGTGAATTTATAAAGCGGCATCCTGAATTTTCTGTGTGTTCTGCTCAATCAACTAGCCTGTAAAGAACTCACGGCTTTAACAAGGAGCAAGTAGGTTCCTTTTTCGACAAATTGAAAGAACTTATAAGTACTCATTCCCCCCAAAACAAGATTTTTAATCGCGATGAGACTGACAGTGTTGTCCATTCAAATTCTCATAAAGTGTTGTCCATGAAGAGAAAAAAAACAAGCAAGCAAACTAACTTCTGGTGAATGGGGCAGAAATATAACAGTGGTGCTTTGCATTAATGCTGCTGGTGATCAATTCATTCCTCCCTTATTTGTATTCCCAAGGGTTCGACTGGATACACAACTAACGAAAAATGCACCGGATGGAAGCATTTTTTATGCTCAAGAAAGTGGCTGGATTTCCGTTTCTGGATTTGTTAAGTGGTTGAAGGCTTTCATTGAGAGAGTAAACCCAACAGAGGAATCTCCAGTTTTGCTTATCTTAGATGGACATAGTACCCACAAAGACCTGCAGGCTATTCTTCTTGCCAAAAAGCATCATGTCCACATGTTAAGCCTTCCCCCCTCACACAACACACAATCTCCAACCTTTGGACCAAGGAGTCATGAGGCCGTTCAAATCTGCATTCAATGCAGCATGTGAAGAACGGATGAGCAAGTATGGGAAACTAGGATTAAAGATCATAGACATCTGCGGGTTAGTAGGAATTGCATTCACAAAAATTTGTACGATGGAGTTAGCAAAGTCAGGTTTCCAATGCACGGGTATACATCCCCTCAACAGAAATATTTTTTTCAGACCTGGATGTTTTCTACCAGCGACAAACACAAGAGAAGTGGTAGAGGGAGATGAACCTGTAAAACCACCAGCAAAGACTACACTGTATCCAGTGAATCCAAGGATAACCAGGCAAAAGCGCTGGACCTGACAACATTCCTTATGCGCTTCTTAAAGAACTGCCACATAGGGGGTTACAGTATTTATTGAAGGTATTCAATTACATCTGGAAAGCACAACGCTTTCCCAGTCAGTGGCGATCGTCTATTGTGATTCCTATACCTAAGCCAAACAAGGATCATTCGAATCCTAACTATTATCGCCCTATTTCACTGACATGCACCATGTGTAAACTGCTAGAGAAGATCATTAACAGAAGATTGCGTGAGTGAGTGTGAGTGAGTGTGTTGGGTTTAAGGGCCCGTCGACAACTAGGTCATTAGGGCCCCGAGTCCAGAAGTAAAATTACATACCGTCAAGTGTTAAAACATCACCCATTAAAAACTAAAAATCTACGGTTAAAATAGATAAAAACCTCTAAACAACTATTAAACGTTTCATTTATAATGCTAAAAACAGAAACTTAAAATTGCTACAAAGAAAAAACACTAAAACGTTAAAAAACCCAAAAATACGGCAATCTAAAAGGCTAAAATCTCTGAAATAAAATAACCTTACACTTGCTTCATAAAATCAATTGTGGTACAAAACCGCAGCACTGTATTTACAGATACTGGGTCGTTGCCTAAAACTGACGACAGTGTAAGGCCCAGGCCAACGGACTGGCGCTCACGAGCGTATCGCGGAAAATCAAGAAGGACATGTGCGACGGAGATTGGAATGTTACACGTCGTACAGACAGGCTCCGGATCACCACGCAAAAGGTGTCCATGCGTGGCTCGGGTATGGCCTATCCTCAGGCGGGTTAAAACCACTTCTTCCCGCCTGGAATTCCTGCAGCTGGTATGCCAGGGTTGTACCGTGTCCTTGATTGTCCGTAATTGAGTGCCAGATAACGCTTCCCAAGATTCCTGCCAGAGAGCAAATAGATGGCGACGGAAATATTTCTGCACATCTATATAGGGGAGCGTACGGGTGGAATACTCCGGAAGGCGACATGCAGACTTTGCAGCCGCATCCGCCGCCTCGTTACCCGGAATACCCACATGGCCTGGGATCCACGTAAAAACAAACTGGTATCCGCGAGACAGTAGCTGAGAAATCAACGTCTGGATTTTAACCAATGCCGAGGTGCCGATAAACTGTTGCAGGGCCTGGAGAGCGCTAAAAGAATCGGAACAGACGATAAAACTTCCAGGACCTGAACTGGAGATAAAAAGGAGGAAATAAAATATGGCAAACAACTCGGCGGTAAATACTGAACTGGCGTCCCGTAGGCGGTACGTATGAGCGTCACCGTTGTATATAAAGGCGCAACCCGTCGAACTACCCATCTGGGACCCATCGGTAAATACCGGACAGGAAGTCCGGTATCGCCCCAGTAGTTCCGTGAATAGTTGGCAAAACACGGAATGAGGGGTAGCTATCTTAACACAGCCCGACAGCTCCAGGTCAAAGCGTGCGCGCTGGAGTTGCCAGGGAGGACATCGGCCACATGAATGCCGCTCTACGGCTGGCAGTCGAAGGGCGTGTGCAGCAAGCAGTTCACGAAAACGGATACCACTTGGACGGGAGATAGTTGTATTTCGCATATAACGGTGCGCGAGGTCTGGACGCAACACGGGTGGAAACGAAGGGTGACCTGGATGGGCGGCCAGCCTTGCCACGTAAGAACAAAGTAATAAACAGCGTCGAACAGACAGTGGAGGTTCGCCAGAATCAGCATACAGACAATCGATTCTGCTGGTGCGGAAAGCCCCAGTAGCGAGACGGATACCAGTGTGATGTACTGTGTCTAAAAGCCGGAGTTTAGACGCAGATGCCGCGCCATAAATAAAACAGCCGTAGTCTAATTTGGACCGGACCAGACAGCCATACAATCTCAACATGACGGTGCGATCGCCGCCCCAAGATGCCCCAGATAAGACCCTGAGTACCCGAAGCGATAGATCGCAGGAAGCACGAAGATAGCGGATATGGTGCTCCCATGTGAGTTTACTGTCGAGGTGTAGGCCCAAGAACTTAAGGTGCGGTACAAAAGGAAGACGTGTGTCGCGGAGATGAAGATCAGGAGGAGGGTGTACTCCTCGCAGTCGGTGAAAGTGTAGACACTGTGTTTTCGTAGGGGACAGCCGAAAGCCCGTGCGTAATGCCCACTCGGCGATGGAGGTTATGGTCAGTTGCAGTTGACGCTCGATGTGCTCCAAGCTATAAGAGCGATAGTAGATCGCAAAGTCGTCAACATACAGCGACATCGAGATACCGCTACGAACAACACTAGTGATGCCATTAATGGCAACTGCGAAAAGTGTGACACTGAGGATGGATCCCTGTGGTACACCATTCTCCTGGATCTTCTCTTGAGACAGCGTGTTGCCTATACGGACACGAAAACGGCGAATGAGTAAAAAGTTAAAAAGGAAAACGGCTAAGTGACCGCGCAAACCATAACCGTGTAGAGTACGGAGAATGCCATAGCGCCAAGTAGTATCGTAGGCCTTCTCCAGATCAAAGAAGACACCCACGACATGCTGCTTCAGGAGAAACGCATTCTGTATGTATGCCTCCATGCGCGTCAGGTTGTCGACACTGGAGCGATAGCGACGAAATCCGCACTGAACATTGCTCAGCAGGTTATTCGTCTCTAGCCACCACACTAAGCGAGTGTTAATCATCCGTTCCAAGGTCTTGCAGACGACACTCGTCAGGCAAATAGGGCGGTAGCTAGAGGGAAGTGTCCGATCTTTTCCTGGTCGACGGATAGGGATGACAATGCCCTCTCGCCAGGAAGACGGAAAAACCTGCTGATGCCAGATGCGGTTATACATGCTCAACATGAAGGAAAGAGCTGCAGGTGGAAGATGAAGCAGCATTTGGCGGTGGATGTCATCAGGACCGGGAGAAGAATTCTTTGCTAGGGACAAGGAATGCGCTAGCTCCGCCTCGGTAAATGGTGCATTGTACGGTTCACTTTGGGCACTGTTAAAACTAAGGCCTATCTGCTCCGCAGATTCCTTGATAGCTAAAAACGCTCTATCATAGCTTTGGGTTTGGCTAGTACAGGCAAAACACTCGGCAAGGGCGTCGGCGATGTCCTGCTCGCTGGTGTAACGGGAGCCCTGTACGGCAAGGCCGGGGATGGTCGTCCGGCGACACTTACCGTACATTCGCCGAACAGCAGTCCACACCTTTTGCGCCGAACTTCGACGGGAAAGAGAACATACATACTTTTCCCATGACTTGCGTTTTGCGTCTCGAAGTATAAATCTTGCCCTAGCACGAGCACGCTTAAAAGCGACAAAGTTCGCCTGCGTAGGATGTAATGTAAAGATACGCAAAGCACGCTTGCGTGCTTTAGTAGCCAAACGGCATTCCTCGGACCACCAAGGCAATGCTAATGGGGTAATGATCACTGCCAAATAAGTCGGAAAGTACCGACCAGTCGAGTAGAGGTACCAGTGACGGACTGCTAAAAGAAACGTCAAGTGCGGAGTGTGTACCATAGGCAAATGATAAGTAAGTAGGCACGCCAGTGTTTAATATGACTAGGCCGGACATATGGCAAACGTCTGCTACAAGGCACCCACGGGCATCGTCAATGTCGGAGCCCCAATGAGAGTGCTTGGCATTCAGATCGCCGAGAAAGATGAGCGGTGGCGGAATCTGTGCCAAGAGAGCCCGAAGATCGTGTGTACGACACTGACCGGTGGCAGATAGACATTGCAAAGGGAGAAACAGAGGCTCTGCAGCTGCACACGCACCGCTACAGCTTGTAGCGGCGTGTTGAGTGGCACACTGGTGGCAGAGATATCATGCGCCACCAGGATAGCAACACCCCCGCTGGCTCGCCTATAAGCTGCAGAGCCATGTCTAAATGCCGAAAAAACACGAAGTTGTAATGCGTGGTTAGGGTGCAAGTGCGTTTCTTGTAGACAGACGATTGATGGAGACCGTTGCGAAACGAGATGCTGTACGTCCGGAACACGTGCCCGGAACCCATTAACATTCCACTGGATTATTTCCATAGTAAAGAAGAATTAGGGATTCGTCTTCATCTTTTTCTTTTTCATCTTTACCTTAGCCGACTTCGGACGGGGTAGGTTAAATTCGCCATCGTCTGGTGACTCCGCCGACGTCCGGGAGTCTGAAGATCCCCGGCGGCTCGCTGAACGAGAGCGGGAGCGGGACTTCATGGACGATGTGCGACTGCTGGCGCGACCAGAAGGCCTAGAATAATTGCTGTCAACAGGCTGGCTGCGGCTAGTTGTCTTCTGAGCTGGTGTCTGCACGGCTATAGATGTGGTAGCAGGTGCAGCTGTGGCACGAGACAGTGAAGGGGTATTCGCAGGTAGGTCAGTCTGTGTAGAAGCATCTGACACAGGAACGTGCTGTATCGCTACGCTGCTGGCAGGAGCGCGTCGGGCAGCCAAGGCATAACCTGTGGTGGTAGCAGGTTTCAGCTGCTCAAAGCGACGACGCGCTTCTGGAAACGTGAGATGTTCTTTCACGCGCAATTCTTGTATACACTTCTCATCCAGGAACTTCGCACACTGACGCGAGCTGGATGGATGCTTCCCTTCACAGTTCACACAGAGGGGATCCCGTGTACATGTCGGGTCCTCATGGGCTGCTAAACCACAGCGCTCACATATAGCAGGATTATTACACAGGGTCTTAGTATGGCCGAACCGTTTGCACCTAAAACAACGCATGGGGTTCGGCACATACTGGCGTACGGCGGCACGTTCGTAGCCACAAAAGATGTACTCGGGCAATTTAGTTCCTCTGAACGTCAGAAACACTGTACGCAAAGGTACATCCTTGCCATCCTGCTTTCGGGTAAGACGGTAAGCCTGACACACACGCTGGTCGGAGAGACAGGTGGTAATCTCATCGTTCGACAGATTGTCCAGACTGGAGGTGGTGACAACTCCCCTACATGTGTTGAGCGATTTGTGTGGGGCTACCCGAATTGGGTAGGAGCCCAACAAACTCGCCTTTAAAAGTTTCTGGGCCTGGTCTGCCGTGTTGGTTTCGATCAACAGCGTACCGTCTCGAACTCTGGTCGCGTTCTTAACCGGGCCACATATTCTGTCGACTTCTCGTTTTATATAAAATGGGCTAAGGTCCTTTATCGTTTTCCCGTCACATGCCGAAGTCAAATCCAAGAAAGGGTCAAAGGAAGAGGGGTTGCGCGGAGACATGATTATTTGGACCCCCATCCGGAACCGTCGGCGTCAGCCTGCCATCCGGGGGTCAAAGGATAAAAGACACCAAAATCTCCACGGTCTGTGCCGCCATGGAGACCCCTCCATGACTGACCTCAAGGCGTACTTCAGAGGAGCTACCCTCCGATCTCCACTGCTTGTCCGCATGGGTAAACCGTTCACCACGTGACACCCCGGTTTTATGCCCCCACCACAGGAATAACCGCCTGTGGCTCCCCGCTTTAGCACACGCTGCCTCAACGGAGTCAGCGTGGATTCAGGGGACTTCGGGTTGATTACACCGGGGCTCCGTCAGCGGTAACACGTCCGGCCGGTGATACTAACCCGACGGCGCGCGGCCGTCGGGAGATTAACACCGGCCGTGCCCTCAAGGAGCTACGTGGGTGTACATGACGTGTGGACGGGCTCCGCACCTAAGGCTACACATGGGGGCAGTGTGAAGGGTCCGCACAACCTTCGCGCCTGAGACCTCCGAAGAGCACACAAGTCGGGGGCCGCGCTGAAAACCGTGGGACAGGACCACGAAGATAGGAAGGATCCCTGCTGGTGAGACAGGAGTTATAAATCTAGGAACTTACAAACTAATAATCAGAATAAACCTAGAAGAGGAAGACGGTGATATAAAAAGCAACATAAAACGTCGCACGTGGCACAGTTAATGAAGGTGGAGGGGGTGAAATGATTGTGCGCAGCTCGGGGCCCCGGGTGCGCCAAACCCGGACCTACCGTGGTAGGTTCCCCTGGGGGAGTTTGATTTCGGAGTCCTCTTCTCCTAGATGAGTCGTCGACCAAGACTACCGAGCCTCATCTACCCTTTGGAATGTTCTTAGCTTCCCCTCACCTCCTGCCTACCAGTGGTCACAAAGACACACGTAGCAGGCCGTCTGGTTCGGGTACTGAGCCCCTCCGCCACGGCAAGGCGACACTCCTTCGGAGGGGCAGAAGATTGCGATGGTTTTTGGAACACAACAAATTCTTCAACGATTTACAAAGTGGCTTCCGCCAATACAGATCTACGCTAGATACCTTGTTGACACTGTAGTCTGAAATTTGCAATGCTTTTGCCAGCCATCAGCACATGCTTACTGTGTGTCTCGACATTTCTAAAGCCTATGATACTGTGAAACGTCCTCACATCATTCTAGAACTTCTTGAGGCCAACGTAAAAGGAAATATGCTTGCATTTATTGTTAACTTCCTTCAAATTGAAGGATGTGTGTGAGAACCAATGGTGTCTTGTCACAAAGTGTTGTCCTTGATAAAGGTATACTGCAGGGCTCGGTATTGAGTGTAACACTTTTTTTAGTGGCTGTTAACTCAGTATTTTCATGTCTTCAACCTCCAGTAAAGGCTGTACTGTTTGCTGATGACCTGACAATATATTGTAAAGGAAAGAATATTACTACTACACAAGAGCTACTACAATCA
This sequence comes from Tenodera sinensis, assembly GCA_030765045.1. Taxonomy (NCBI): domain Eukaryota; kingdom Metazoa; phylum Arthropoda; class Insecta; order Mantodea; family Mantidae; genus Tenodera; species Tenodera sinensis. The sequence goes on from JAUKNM010000087.1 coordinate 362,471, forward strand.
ACACTCAATTTTAAAAATTGGAGCCAAAACACTGGCCTTATTTTTTCTTCCCAAAAAAGTCAAGCTATTCTTTTCTCCAGATTGAAAACTCCTAGCCCAAACCCTATACTACACATTACCAACTGCCAACTCCCAGTGGTAAATACCGTCCGTATACTGGGCATGCACTTTGATCATAAGTTGACTTAGATACACCATCTTAAGTTTCTTAAAGCTGATTGTGTTAGGCGGCTTAATCTTTTAAAAGTCTTATCTGCCAAAGGGTGGGGAGCCGATCTCAGTGTTCTACTTCGCTCTTACAGAATGACCATCCTCTCCAAGTTGGATTACGGCTCTATTGTTTATAACTCCGCTAAACTATCAAGTCTTAAAATGCTGGACACTGTTCAAACCACAGCTCTAAGAATTGTACTTGGGGCATTCCATACAAGTCCTACAGAGAGTCTAAAAATTGCAGCTGATGAACCACCACTTTCTTTCCGACGTAAAATGTTAAGTCTTACTTATTTTACCAAGACCTTAACCAGACCTAATTCTGGTGCAGTTGCTCATATATCACGCCAAGATAATAATCAACCCAAAGGGTTCCCTATCCAACCCTTCTCCCAAAGAATTGTTACATACCTTGAAGAGTTAGTGACTATTCCTTCTTTCATTTCCCGTACCTTCAACATAAATGATATACCATGGAGAATAAAATTACCTGTCATCAACACCACTTTGACAAAATATGTGAAGGCTCATACCCAAAAATCTTGTTTTACCATGCTGTTCAAAGAATTGTGTGACACGTATGCCAATTTTGAGCCAATTTATACCGATGGTTCCCGGTGTGACAACAATAATGGCTGTGCGGTGGTTGCTCCTAACCACACCATGATGTATAGTCTACCAGACACTCTCACCATTTTCTCTAGTGAACTGTTTGCTATACGTTTCGCCATGGATTATATATCAAAGAATGGAGACTTCAAATCATTCATTATATACACAGATTCCCTTAGTGCATTAATGGCTATACAACGATCTCCTTGCCACACCTTGGTAAGGGAGATACGTGAATTATACAGTGAGCTTACTTCATCAGGTAAACAACTAATCTTGGCATGGATACCATCTCACTGTAACATACCAGGAAATGATCTTGCTGACACTGCCGCAAAAGAAGCTACCAAGCATCCTCCAAGCTTACCAGATCTTAAGCTACCACATGAAGACTATTTACGGCATCTTAAAAGAACTATCCTACACCGATGGAAGACAGATTGGACAACTACATCCAACAGCAAACTGCATGATATCTGTCCAATACCTAACCTGTCCACAACAATTAGAACACTAACCCGGCGAGACCAGGTGCTATTAACCCGATTATGCATTGGCCACACTGCGCTTACTCTGACTACATTCTGTCCCGTGAACTTCCTCCTAAATGTACTCTGTGTGATTCTACTCTTACCGTTCAGCATCTGCTCACTGTTTGCCCAAGATATACTCACCAGCGACTTCAGTATGGAGTTCCTGAGAAACTTCAGCTAGCTTTGGGTGATCAACAATATCACAAGAAAATCATCAGGTTCATCAAAGCATGCAAAGGTAATGGTTAAATTCAATGTAAACTTCATGATTTGTTTCCTCCTTTTTTTCCTCAATGTTTAGTCGCGATATGACTTTTATGTTGAAGCGACTTCAAATAATAAATAAATTAAAAAAAAAAGACTACAAATTCCACTTCTTTGCCACAGTCCCCACCAACAGTTCCCAAAACTCCAGTGATTGACATGGCTATTCCCTCGACCTCAAAATCTACAGACTTCCAGAAGGCCATTGCCAAGATCTCTCCCATAGCTGATGACCTGCAGAGAAAAACTGTGAACAGAGAAAGGAGAGGAGAAAAAGTGCAATTCTAACATCCACTCCCTTCAAAAATATGTTAGAAGAAAAGAAGGAACTCAAACGACAGAAGAAAGAAAAAGATTTTTCTGGAAGGTATGATCCAAAAAAGAAGGCAATTTCAGGTCGTATCAAACGGAAACTTCAGTTTGGAAATCGAAGTGAATACAACAAAAAAGAAAACAATAAAGAAATAGCTTTGAGAATGAGTTGGAGACAACTTGAAACCCTGGGTCCGCTTGTGCAAAAACAACGTGCAACATTACTAAGATAAGTGAAGTTTTTAGTTTCTAATTTGTTCTTACTTTAGAATCTTGTTGCTTCACTGTTAATAGCTTCAACTTTCCTTATTAAACTGAATGTGTTATTTGTGGCAAATGCTTTCAAGAAGATTGGGTGCAGTGTCGTGGTTGGGCACATTTAGGTTGCGCAGACAGTGACGAAATGGCATATTTTGTGTGTGAGCATTGTAAAAAATGACTTAAGAGTGATAGTGTCTAAACAAAAGACTGTATTATTATCATATACATTTTATGTAATTATTAAATTCTTCATGCATACCAAAGTGACTGATAACGCTGATCAACATGATTTTTGTCTCACGAGTAGCAATAGTTGTACTTAATGTAGTTTTTTTAACGTGTTTTCAAATATGTATTCAGAATTTTTCCATCACCCATAGTTTGTTTTTTTTTATTTCAACTTCAGTTTTTTTAAACAAAAGTTTTTTCCTCCATTGTCAGTTGTGCGATGATGTGAACCAGTAAACACGTAATTGTGAGTGCTTTGTGTCTGGATTATTGTATATTATATATTAACATATATATTTCCTTTAATTTGTTGTTAGTTACAAAATGCCTAGAGTTTGTTTAAATCATCCTAAGAACTTTTGTTATATATGTGGTGAAGTGACGCCCAAGTCCCAAAGGCGACACCTTACTCCAATAGTAAAAAAGTGTTATGAACTTTATTTTGGATGTAAAGTGGGGGACCAAACAAGGGCCTGGGCCCTACATATATGTTGTTTATCATGTAGTAGGCTTCTCACTGCATAGAAAAACAGCACATGCCACGTCATTTACTACCCCTATGATTTGGAGGGAACACAAAGATCACTACTCTGTTATTTCTGCTTAACAAACATTAAAGGGATTATGTCAAAATTAAAACATACAGTGGTGCACCCTGACCTGCAATGAGACCAGTTCCACACTGCAAAGAACTGTCCATACCAAAGCCTCCAGAACATGGGACATTAGATGAAGAGAGCTCAGATTCTGATGGAGCTAAGGAAGAAAAAGAAAATGATTTTGGTAATACAACTTTTTGAAGCCGAAATTGTGAACGCCATAATTATGGATATAATACTGCATCACATGGCACAGTTAAATAATCAAGGAATGTTAAAAATCATTGCGTGTATAAAGGTACAAGATCTGGGAGGATTAGTTACGGTTAAAATTGTCAAAAGGCACGAAATGTTACAGACAAGTCATTAGGGGCAAGCGTCAGGTAGTCAGCCTGAAATACCTGGTAAGACCAGTTTTCCTGGAAACCGGTAGTGCAGGTGTGTTGAGCAGGGACGTTTCGGCGAAACCCTGTTGCTACTGGAGAGGTAATTAGGAAGTGAAAGGCATAGATAGTGTCATGATGCACAGACACTTGCCTTCCAGAAACCGGAGAGAAAGGGTCGGTGAGACACTTGCCTTCCAGATCGCGAGCGAGTACGTCAGTCAGACTTACCTTCCGGACCTCGAGTGTGAGGACACACGACAGTTTCGAGTAACAATCTTCGGTCTTAGTAAAGACACAGTAAATACATAACAAAATTCTAATAACGATTGGCAAATCTAAAACGTTACTTGGTCGTAAATAAGTGTTTTAAGAATTCCGGCTTTTATTGCAAATACTCACGCATACCCTGAGATGAAGATCCATGCCGAGCAAGCCGGAGCAGAAATCAACTGAGAGCAGCATTCCGCGTAGGGTAGCGGAATTGAGGAGCGGGTAAGCCTGCATCATATGGCGCAACAACGTGGGACCGAACAGCACTACAACCGGACCACAGTGGAGCTGAACAGCAAAGCAGCATAGGAGTAGACAGGAACACCAAAGGGAACCAGGGATCCGCAGTGAAGCAGCAGTAGCAGGTAGCAGATAAAAAGGTACGGTTTCCGGTTGTAGATGTACTTGAGAAGTGGGAAGATGATAGAGCAGGCTGATGTAACTATGGATGTTCAGGAGGGTGATGTAAATAATGATACAGAGAATGTAGAAAATGTAGAGGATAGGAATGGGCAAAATCAGGCAGAACAGTTAGGGGAGAGGAATGTGAGCAAATAAAGTTCAACTCAGAGTTTTACCATGGATAGCAACATGTATGGTTCACTTATGGTGCTGTTAAAGAATTTAGGAAATAAGACAGAAGCTAGTAGTCAGATTTTAACAGAAAGGATAGAAACTAATAGGGAGGAGATGAAAGAAATAGGGAATAACATAGAAAACCAACAAAAGGTCTTAGAAAGTTTTAAAGGCGAGGTCAGAAGTGAAATTGAAAATGTGAGACTAGAGGTTAGGGAAAATCAAGAGCAGTTTAGGGAGGAAATAAAGATTGTAAAACAAGAAATTAGTACAGGAATAGGAGAAGAGGTTAGAATTGTAAGACAAGAGGTTAGTGAAAGGTTAGAAAAGGAGAACCGGAAATTGAAGGAAGAACTAAGTCAGGGATTAGCTAAAGAACGGGAAGTTATAAGTAGAGTTATAAGTACACAGAAGTTGATTAGAACAGTCTGAAAAAGAAAATAGGAGATTAACTGTGGCGATGGATGAAGCAGGTGACAAGAGCCTTTTGAGAGAGTAAGCATTTCTGATAATGTTAGTAATTCAGCAGGTAGTAACATAAGCAGTGTAACAGTGCGGAATGAGGCAGTGCCACATGCGCCAGCTGACCTTCCAATGCTGAATTTAGGAGCCAGCACTTCTAATAACCACAATACTGAAAATGTGACGAGAAATGGCGGTCCACATGTTCCATGGCCTAACCATATTGTCAGCGAAATTTCACCACCGATTTTTGAGGATGAGGAATCTGACGATCCCAAAGCCTTTATTAACAGTATGCGGGAATATTTTATTGTAAACGGTATACCTGAGGAATATAAAATGAGTGGTACGTAAGTGCTTTAAAGGAACACATCTAATTGGCTCCAATTATCTGTGGGATTAGAGCAGAATTACGCTACATTCAAAGAGATATTTTTAAATCGATACTGGGGGCCAAATAGACAAGCGAATATTCATTTGGAACTCAGTAATGGTAAATATAATCCCCGTAAGGATCATTCGATGGTTAATTATTTTATGGGAGTGGCCAGGAAGTCTAAAATGATTGACCCGCCAATAGCAGAAAGGGAATTAATCAATCAGGTAACCACCCACTTTCCAGAAACAATCCAACACTACATAATTATTGCAAGACCAGTTACAATTGCGGCAATGATAGATTTATTGCTTGCTTTAGAAAGAAACAAAGGTCAAAACGAAGTCAGTCAGGGTAACAATTTTGTTAAGAATGAAAGAAGTCCTACAAAATTCTTCATTCAGGAAATAGTAGAAATTACGATACTAGGGAAAGATACCACGGGCCCGTACCGAAAAATGACAATAATGAGAACCGAAGGAGAAATAACTTTGACGGTAGTTATAGGGGAAGGTACGAAAACTATCAAAGAGGGCGAAACGTTCAAGTCAACTTTATGCACACCAATAGGTATCGAAGAGATAGAAGGGGACAGTTTCACAGAAACCGACGTTATTCTGGGAATAATTATAGTGATAATGGTAATCATGGAGTGAGTGAGTGATTAGGGTTTAAGGGTCCGTCGACAGCCAGGTCACTAGAGCCCCAAGTCAAAAGATAAAAAACGGATAAAACTCACCACCACTTAAAACTCAAAGTTAAATATTAAAACGCAAGCAAAAACAGCCAAAAGCTAAAACAGTTAAAACTTAAAACTTGTCTTAAAAAGTATGCTCAAAATAGTTAAAAGCGTGTAAAATGATCTAAAAAGGTAAGCAGATAAAATGTAAAAGGTAAAAAGTAAAACCACGAAATAAAATTTAAACTTGCTTACCAAAGCCAATTCTGCCGACGAACCGCAGCACTGAATCCACAGCTACCGGGTCGTCGCCTAACATCGTCTTTAAACTAGAACCCAGACCAAACAACTGGCGCTCACGATTGTAGCGCGGACAATCAACTAGGACATGGGCCACAGAGAGCTGAACGCCACAGGTGGAACATACCGGCGCCGGCTCACCACGCAGATAGTGTCCATGCGTGATGCGCGTGTGACCTATTCTCAGGCGGGCCAAGATGAGGTAATCATGGATATAGGCCTAATTCTCCAAGGCAAGATTACAGAAATAAAAGTGGGAGAAATTCACCGGTTCAGGAAGATAGGATAGACGCCATTAACACAATTATGCAATGGATGGCAAGCAAACACAATCAGGACGCGAACCCGGGCCCTTTACATAATGGTAACGGAAAGGGAGCAATTAGCAAGGTGACGAAAAACTTTGCACCCTATCAAACTCGCCTTCAGTGAGGATTGGGAAGCACTCCTATTGTGAAGAGTACACGGAATATATTGCTCAGTAGCAGTAGGAAAGAGAAGGGAAAAGGTAAAGTTTCAGGCCATGTTAAATGTTGAGATTTGCGGAAGAATTATTAACTTGTTATTTTTAGCTGTACCTAGGCTAGTTACGGACCTTATAATCGGGTATGATAGTATATATCCCTGGAACGCTATTGTGAACTTCGAACATAGATTTTTGAAAATTGTTACGGAACAAGACACCATTGTCATGCCATTTTTAGAGGACAGTAATTTGGGTATAATTGCAAGGGATCAGGTAGAGGAAGAGATTCAGGAGGAAACATTTTTCGTGGAAGTAATAAATATTGGAGCAATGGAATTAGCAGAAGTTTAATTAGAAGAATATAATGAAATTGATAGGGAAAGCGACTTATAGAGGATATAATATCTACGTAATAATGTTAAAAAAAAAAAAAAAAGAAAGAAAAGGAGTAAGTATAAAGATCCCAGATTAGACTCGAAGGAGAAGAAAATAAAGCTGCATGATGGGGTGAATGACTGTATCGAGGTAAAAAATTTGTTAAGAGAACAAAAGAACCAAGCAAATAGACTGAGGGAAACGCACTTAGGGGAGAAATCATACGTTAGAGTTATTGTATAAAGGTCCTGCAATAATTACAGCATAATTTGGGGAACATACCTTCGAACTAATGAATAAGAAAAACTAACAAATCTATTGGCCGATGGCATAAACAGCTTCTGAGATCCTATCGGGAACCTTTAAATATTCCTGAGTGTACGTAAACGGTGTGAATTCCCTGAGACTGGTTAGATTTGATTTGATTTGGTTTAAGGGCGCTCAACTTCTAGGTCATCAGCGCCCTTAAAGGATTCATGGCAATAGCCAGATATAAATTTCACTCAAAAACTAAAAATACTAGCAACAAGAAAAGTTTACAAGTAAAAAGCAGTGGCAATAGCCAGATATGAAACAAGGTGATAAATATGTCCAAAAGCAGAAATAGATAATTAAAAAAATTTAAATCCTCAAATTGATATTACACTCCGCTAAAAAATTAAAAACTCTATCAACCGCTGTTTTGTCGTCCGCTAGAACTTCTGCAAGTCTGGCAGGCAGCTGCAGAGAATCCCGAAGGTGCGCTAGAGAGCAACACTCTAGCAACACGTGGCGAACTGACAAAAGGTTGTCACACAGCGGACATAGAGGCGCAGGGTCCCTTTTAAATAGGTAACCATGCGAAAAATTGCAGTGCCCTATTCTTAATCGAGCCAAACTAACCTCCTCGCGACGAGATGTGCGATAGGAAGTTACCCAGTTTATCGGAAGTTCTTTCACTTCTCTAAGCTTATTACCGCGGAGAGTTGACCACTCGTCGTGCCAGGACGACAGCACCGCTCTCCGCACTTCAAGCCTAAAGTCTTCCGAAGTAACACGTGAGATGGTAATACTGGGTTCTGTAGTTGCCGTCTTTGCTGCTAAATCTGCCATTTCATTCCCCGGCAAACCTACGTGACCAGGAATCCATGCACACACCACGTCAACGCCAGAAGCATGTAAAACATGGAGGGCATCCTGGATACGTTGTACAATAGGGTGGGGGTTGTACAACTGACAAAGGCTCTGCAGTGCACTAAGGGAATCGCTCAAAATCAGGCAGTCACCTAATTTACGACGGCGAACATACAAAACGGCTCGATAAACTGCATAAAGCTCTGCAGTAAAAATGGAGATGCTATTTGGAAAACCGAATGTATATGGTTCGGTTCCATAAACATAAGCACATCCAACACCGTTGGAGCCCTTTGACCCATCGGTGTAAATATATCGACGGTCAGTGTAGCCTGACAAAAATTCTAAGAAACACGTGCGGATACTTGAAATAGGCATCGTGGACTTCTGGTGTATGGTCATCCCAAGATCTACATGGGGCGTGCCAGATAGCCAAGGGGGGTAAAGTCTCTCGCCCTTGGCGAACATCACAGGCAGTTCCACTCCAAGCTTCACTAGGAGCTCTTGGAAGCGGAACCCCGCAGGCTTTGGATTGTTGAGGACACAGAGTAGCTGAGGACATCTACCGTCAGTGATTATAACCAAATAGTTGTTGTTAACGCCACCAGATGCGTTTTTGTTCTTGCTTTGTTTTTGTAAAAAATAAAGAGAGTTTAAGTATCGAGACCTAGCTGTTTGTGTACGTTATTTATACTACGACATACTGGTGCCGAAACCCAATTACTGTTCGAATCACGGATCACTACATCACGAAACGAAACATCTTGAAGATTTCAAGCAGAAAATACTAAGTTAAAGTGGCAGTGAAGTGCAGATTACTTGAAATACGGAACCTCACAACGCCACACGACGACACCATTTCAACACAACGGATAAGTACAATAATCCATTGTACACGGGTTGATCTGCATAACGCAGCAGCATATTTGCAATAACACTTGCTACATTACTTTCATTGATTTGGTAGAATTGTGTATTATGTATGCTTGATAACCTCATCAGTTTCGAGTAGCCATTTTTTTTGCCATTGCCAACGCCATCTCTCCAGCCATAAATCAAGAAAAATCCACTTAGCTAACAGACCTATTCTTATTCACATAATGACGGACAAAGAACAAGAACTTAAGAAACTTAAACGAAAACGTACCACTCAGCGCAATAATTGTACACGGTTTGCAACATCTTTAAATGGCAGTAATGACTCTACAGATCCAGCTGAGATCGAACACATCAGCGATCGTCTTCAGGATACTTTAAACATGTTACTCACCTTAGATGACTATATTCATGACATGTTAACAGACGAAGAATACGAAGCAGACGCACAGACTTGCGAAGAATATTTAGACAGATCGAAGCGCGCACTTCAGCACGCCAAAACCCTCCTTACAAAGAAGAAAGACAAGCCTGGTGTGCTTTCTACTACTAATAACTATTTTGACGGTATACCCACGGTCATACAAGGGGTTAAACTACCCACAATACGGCTCGAACCCTTTTCCGGTGATATAGAAACTTGGTGCAGGTTCTGGGAACAGTTCCAGTACTCAGTTGACAAGAACCCCACAATATCTGACATAAATAAGCACGTGTTTCTAAGAGGATACCTCGAAGGAGAGCCAAAGCGACTCATAGATGGCATAGCAGTGAGCGCAGATACCTATGAACAGACGAAAAAGATACTTGTAGCACGATACGGAGACAAGGATAGAATAATCCAGGCCCACCTTGACTTCCTGGAAAATTTAAGACCTGCTTTGTCGGAAAGTCCTCAAGAGTTGAACTCGACGTACGTGGAGTGTCATCGCAGAGTACAAGCCCTCATAGCCCTAGGGGAAGATGTAAACCTATACGGACGTATATTGGCTCCAAAAATCCTACGAGCTTTTCCAGCTGAAATTTGCAGACGCTGGCTAATACACGCAAAGCGAGAAAACATTAAAGAAGGTCACATGATGTCATTAATGGCGTTTCTCAATGAAGAGGTAGAGGCATCGCTAACAACTGAGAAGATCAGAGGAGAAACCACCACGTCCGCTCCATCCTTCTATACTCCGACAGCGGCCACTCTTCAAATTTCTGCAAAAAGGGAAAAATCAAAACCGAGATGGAAGAAAACCATAAATCCATTCTGCGTCTTTTGTGAAAATAAAGGCCACTGGGCCCAAGAATGTAAAGAAATAACCAACCTGGAAGACAGAATACAAAAGCTCAGACTTTCCACGCGATGTTTTCTTTGCCTTAACAGAGGACACACTGTCCACCAGTGCAACAAGAAAGGAAAAGTTTCTTGCTCAAATTGTAAGCAACTTCATCACATATCCGTCTGTAACGCCAATAACACGCCACCCACTACTGTCAGCAAAATTCAAGTGGCAACATCACATTTATCATTTCTCCAAACTGCTCGTGTGTGGATCAAAGGGCCCACGGGAATTTCTAAACTCACACGATGTATCCTGGATGCTGGAAGTCAATCCAGCTTCATTGCACAGGTTCTAGTAGACACTCTCCAACTAAACGTAACTGACAAGCGAGACCTATCGGTGAAATCATTTGAAGCAACGTCCACTGGTTCCCAACTACGACGGCTTGTTCAGTTTGACATTATCGGATTTTCAACAAGGAAAACCGTCACTCTCACGGCCTTTGAAAGTGACAACACTTATTCATCGCATCCAAGTGTCACCCAGGACTTCAGTAATCTAACGCTTGTTGATCCGGGAACTAACAACGAAGAACTTCCTATTGAGATATTAATAGGTGCTGACCATTACTGGAAGATAGTAAAAATGGAACAGCCAATGCCAATAACGCCTTCACTTGTACTGCTTCCTACAGTCTTCGGCTGGGTTCTGACAGGTAACCGGTCCGGAGCTTCAGTTAATCACGTTACGACCTACCACATCTCAACCACTGACTGCGAAATATCCGATGAATCCATGAGACAGTTCTGGGATCTGGAAACAATTGGTATTCGAGAGACACATGGCAGACAAATGTCCGGGAAAGATGCAACTATCCTACATGAATTCCACAAAACATACTGTATCCAAGACGGTAGTAGAGTTGTATCACTTCCACGTAAAAAGGACGTAATTTTGTCAAATAACCTGCCAATAGCTGAGAGAAGATTCCAGACTCTTGAGCACCGAATGCAACACGATTCGGTTTTCAAGGCAATGTACCACGCACACATGCTGGACTACATCGTAAAGGAACAAGTCGAAATAGCTCCAACGAACGAGACTCCCGGAAACGTCTTCTATCTACCACATCACGCAGTCAAGAAGCAAAAGAAAGATGGCACTAAATGGAGGATCGTGTTCGATGCCTCTTCTCATGAGCGAGGCCAACCGGCGTTGAACGACGCACTAGAAATGGGACCTAATCTCCTACCCGAAATCGTAGCGACGTTACTCAGATTCAGAGTGTATCCAACTGCCCTTGTCTGCGATGGCAGTCAAGCATTCTTACAGCTAACTCTACATGAGAACGATAGGGATCTAACAAGATTTCTATGGTACCGAGTGGAACCTCATGTTGATGGAATTACGCAGGCGAGCACGGACATTGTACCGTATCGCTTCAGACGATTGCCGTTTGGACTTACCAGTAGCCCGTTCCTCCTTTCGGCAACCTTGCGAGAACTTGCAGCCATGTATCATGATAAGTACCCAACTGCAGCACAACTTATAGACAGCTGTACCTTTATGGACGATTTTGCAGCCAGCGTAGATAATGATAACTTAGCAGTTACCGTTTATTATGAACTTATAGCTCTACTTCGACACATCAAACTCCCATTGTCGAAATGGTTTACGAATTCCCTACCACTCAGAGAAATATGGAGAGCAGAAGGTCAAGAGGTGAAATCAGAAACACGGGTTCTCGGTTTAACTGGAATGCACAGTCGGACTTACTCTTTGCCACTTCAGAGGACATTACTCACGAACTAACAGACAAACCAGCAACTAAACGCCTGCTTCTACGTGCTACAGCCAGATTTTATGACCCACTTGGTTTGTTTTCACCAGTACTGATCATCGGCAAGATTCTCTTTCAGGACACATGGTGTAAGGGATTAAAATGGGATAGTATCTTACCAGTTGATCTTGGCCAGAGATGGCAAGCCTGGAATTCAAATATGTCGTACTTGTCTTCTATTCAGGTTCCAAGATGGATTGGTGTATCCACATTAAGTGATAATCTGTCCGTCCATGTGTTTTGTGATGCTTCAGAAAGAGCATATGGCGCTGTACTATACGTTCGGTCAACCACTGACAACACTTGCAATGTCAAACTTGTCTTCAGCAAAAATAGGTTATCACCTGTGAAGAGAGTAACACTTCCCAGACTGGAATTACTTGCAGCCTTGGTTGGATCACGTCTTCTTCGCTACTTCTGCAAGGAAACTGGAATTGATTCCTCTTGTGCCACCTTATGGAGCGACTCGGCCGTCACTTTGGGCTGGAGTCGCAACAATCCAAATCGATGGAAAACCTTCGTTTGCAACCGTGTGACCGAAATTCATACGTATACTTTGTCTAGGCAATGGAGACACTGTCCCGGCATCGAGAATCCTGCAGACTACCTCTCAAGAGGACTACAAGCAAAAGAGCTGTCTTTGAAGGATTCATGGTGGAAGGGGCCTTCTTGGCTTGTCCAACATCCTAACTCGTGGCCTCGTGATATCAATGTGCCGGACACGGCTCTACCAGAAGAAAAGAAGATCTCTCAAGTCCTTGTTGTTACAGCCCCAGAAACACTGTTCAGAGCGTCACGCTACAGTTCATACTGGAAAATATTACATGTCACCGCGTGGATTCTTCGCTTTGTAAGATGCATAAAAGAGAAAAGAAAGGGATGTGTCAACTATTTATCTGCAGAAGAAATAGAGACAGCAAGGATGTATTGGATACGTCAGGTGCAACGGGAATGCTTCGGTACTGAACTAGCATCCTTGAAGAAAAGTAAACCACTGCCGAAATCTTCCAAGATTTTTCGATTTAATCCCTTCCTGCGTGATGATATTATTCACCTTGGGGGACGTCTACAATTCGCAGATCTGACAAATGATGAAAGACATCCAGTGCTTTTAGACGGATCACATGCATTCACATACCTTCTTATCAGACAGACTCACATCAGACTTCATCACATGGGTGTCCGTGTAATACTAGAAGAGCTTCGTTCGGAATTTTGGATTTTGCGAGCTCGACAGGTGATCAAAAAGGTCTTGCATGAATGTCTACCATGCAAAATATCCCACAAGAAGAGGTGTGAAGAGATCGAAGCCCCATTGCCATTGGATCGTGTTTGTTCTTCTCGACCATTTGCCGTGACTGGCATCGACTTTGCCGGCCCACTCTATATCAAATCGGGGAACGAGATGAAGAAAGCTTACATCGTTCTGTTTACATGTGCAACGGTACGAGCTATACACTTAGAACTGGCTACGGACCTATCTACTGACAAATTTTTAATGGCATTCCAGCGATTTGTGGGACGCCGAAGAGTACCACGAATCATATACTCTGACAACGCTCAAACTTTTCAAGCAGCAAATAGAGAGCTTCAACTGTCAAAAGTTCTCACCGATCCGAAGACGCATGAATATCTAGCGCATCACAACGTGACCTGGAAGTTCATAGCTCCACGGGCGGCTTGGTGGGGAGGATGGTGGGAAAGGATGATCGGTTCCACCAAACGCTGTCTCAGAAAGGTAGTTGGTCGATCACAGGTCGATGAAGAGGGACTCAACACTGTTCTGATCAGCATCGAAGCCACCCTAAATTCACGTCCCATTGTACAAGACGGGAGCAACCTTGAAGCTCTTACACCTTCCCATTTCCTCAACGGAGAGAAACTCACGACCATTCCGAACGGACCTGAGCCTGACGGAAGAAAAGATCTTACGAAGGAATTCCGAAAGAAGATGAAAATCTCCGAAGACTTCTGGCGAAGGTGGAAAAAGGAATACCTCCTGCAACTGCGGAGTTACCACGAGGTTAACTGTCCAGCCGGCAAACATCCGAAACTGCGAGTTGGAGACGTCGCCCTCCTGCAAGAAGACGTCCTGCCCAGACACATGTGGAAGAGAGCCCGAGTCGACGAAGTACTACAAGGGAGAGATGGCCGAGTGAGGACAGCCATCCTGCGTCTACCCGATGGTACGAGGATCAGTCGACCGGTACAACTGGTGATTCCACTGGAAATCGACCAGGGTGGGGAGGATGTTGAGGACACAGAGTAGCTGAGGACATCTACCGTCAGTGATTATAACCAAATAGTTGTTGTTAACGCCACCAGATGCGTTTTTGTTCTTGCTTTGTTTTTGTAAAAAATAAAGAGAGTTTAAGTATGGAGACCTAGCTGTTTGTGTACGTTATTTATACTACGACATGGATTAAGGGAGCTATTTCTATATCGTTCTCTTAGCGTGGTGGTGAAAAAAGAAGCGAACGATGGGTGCTTAGGCATACATCTAAGCGCACAAATATAATTTGCCAAGAGAATCTCACGCCGATAATGCAGAGGAGGTTCTGCGGACTCGGCGTAAAGGCTCACCACTGGGCTTGTTGGAAAAGCTCCTGTTGCGATGCGGATGCCCCTATTATGGACCACATCTAATCTTCTCAGCACAGATGGTCGTGCTGACGAATAAACAATACACCCATAGTCTAGCTTGGATCGGACCAATGCGCGATATATTCGCAACAAAATTGTTCGATCCGCTCCCCACGATTTGCCATTCAGTACTCGCATAATATTTAGGGAACGGTCACATCTCGCTCTTAGCTGTGCAATATGCAACGACCAACTAAGCTTCCTGTCCAAGATCAAACCCAGGAAGCGCGTCTCTTCTGCGAAGGGAAGTGAATCTGGACCAAATCGGAGCGAAGGTGGTAATCGTCTCCTACGGCGCCAGAAATTAACGCAGATTGACTTCTCAGTTGAGAAACGGAAGCCGTTTTTCATGCTCCATTCTCTAAGGTTGTCCAAACATTGCTGCAGGCGCCGTTGTAAGAACGCCGTGCGCTGAGAAGTGCAATAGACAGCGAAGTCGTCAACGAATAGGCATGACGAAACTCCAGGTGGAACGCATTGCCAGATGGAGTTAATTGCTATAGCAAAGAGCGTGACACTTAGCACCGAACCCTGAGGTACTCCCTCCTCCTGGACAAAAGAATTAGAAAAAACCGAGCCGACCCTTACTCGGAAAAAGCGGTCCTTCATAAACTCCTGAATGAAAAGTGGTAGGCGTCCACGTATGTTCCAGGCATACAGGGAACGTAGAATCCCTGCTCGCCAGCACGTATCATAAGCCTTCTCAAGATCGAAAAATATGCCAACGGTTTGACTGTTCTTCATAAAGCCGTCCATTATCTGTGTCGATATTGACACAAGATGGTCAACAGTTGAACGGCGTCGTCGAAAACCACACTGGATGTTAGTCAGTAGGTTACGACTTTCTAACCACCATACCAATCGTCCATTGATCATGCGTTCCATCACCTTGCAAACGCAACTGGTGAGGGAAATAGGACGATATCTGGAGGGAAGATGACGGTCCTTTCCAGCCTTCGAGATGGGAATAACGGTGGCCTCCCGCCAATTTTCTGGGAGTATACTGTCAACCCAAACACGATTATAGACCTCGAGCAGGAATGCCTTACCTTCAGGAGAGAGCCGTTGTAACATTTGTACATGAATACCGTCCGGTCCTGGTGCTGAACATCGCGAAGATTTCAGGGAATGCTCCAGCTCCGCCATGGTGAAAAGGCGATTGTAATCTTCTACGTTTCTAGAACGAAACGAGAAGCCTTGAGATTCCACCTGAGTTTTAATTGGAAGGAACTCAGGGGAGTAGTTTTCCGAGCTAGACACTTTTACGAAAGCACTGCCAAAGGTACTGGCCACTTCAAATGAATCAACAGCAGCTCCTGTGGCTGTTTTTAGTCCCGCTATTGGTATTTGGGTCGTTTTAGCTGCAACACGCCTTAATCTATCCCACACAACCGAGGAAGGTGTGTGTCGGTTAAATGAAGCTACAAATTTGCTCCATGATGACTTTTTGCTATCCTTAATGACTTGTCTGGACCTGGCGCGCATTTTCTTGTATTCGATTAGGTTTTCCAAAGTAGGGTGACGTTGGAAAACCCTAAGTGCACGCCTTCGAGCACGAATGGCATTCCGACATTCTTCCGTCCACCAAGGGACGGGAAATCGACGGGGGTGTGTAGTCGACCGCGGAATCGATTGTTCAGCAGCAGAGAGAATCGTCTCCGTGAGATGCTGCGCCAAATTATTCACTGAGTCGTGCTCGTTGTAGGTAAAGACAGCCAACTGGGTGTAAAGGTTCCAGTTGGCATGGTCCAAACGCCATCTGGGCATACGTGTGGAATATGTATGTTGCGTCAAGAGACTAATAAGACATGGGAAGTGGTCACTAGAGTGTAAATCAGAGATGACATTCCATTGTAAGGAGACTGCCAACTGAGGTGAACAAACTGCAAGATCAAGGTGTGAGAAGGTGCTGTGGGAGTCCGAAATGAATGTAGGCTCTCCAGTGTTGAGGAGAGCTAGGTTATGACTGTCCAAGAAATCGGAAATGAGTTTACCTCTCGCACAAGCGCGACTTGAACCCCAAAGTGGGTGGTGCGCATTGAAGTCTCCCACCAACAGAAACGGTGTTGGCAACTGGGAAACTAGATCTTCTAAATCAATGTGCGAGAAGTCATGGGACGGAGGCAAATAAACATTACAGATAGTGAAATGTATGTTTGGCAGTTTAATCCATACAGCAACTGATTGTATATCAGAGTGCAAAGGTAGAGTTTGCATATATACGTCATCTCTGACAAGTATCATAGCGCCGCCATGTGCCGGTACACCCTCTTCTGGTGTAACATCACACCGTACTGGGGTGTATCGCCTTAGATGGAAAGCGTCTCGAGAACGCAGCTTAGTCTCTTGCAAACATGCGACCAGAGGTTCGTTTTCTTTGAGCAAGAGCTCAAGTTCTGGCCTTTGAGTTCGAATGCCACGTACGTTCCATTGTAGGATAGTCATATTGCATTGTGTATGGGATAGGTAATTCCAAGGTAACTCTTCATTACTTTGGAGCAGGCGGTTGTCGAACTAATTTAGCCCTTTTCTCTCTTGGGCTGACGTTCTTTTCGAACGCTTTTTCGCGCCTCTTTTCCACTGAAGGTCTTCCAGTGTGGGCAGATTCTAGTTCCATGTCCTCTGCCGAGGACGTGCGTCTTCCCATAGCAAACTTGGGTTCGAGTGTCTCGAACCGGTTGCTAATGGGGACCGGCGAAGATGAAAGACGCCGGTCTGAGTCCACCCCTGAAGATTCTCCAGAAGAGGATTTTCGAGATCTTCGAGGAGATGATCGGGGACTCTTATATCCCTTTGATGTACTGGGATCGGACGTACCATTTTCTTTGAGGAAGTCGTTTCTTGTATAAGTCTTCTTGAACTTGATCGGTGAGGCATCATATCTTACGGGCTTGCTTCTTTCTTGTGTTGATCTTGATGGTTTTGATGGTGATGTGACGCTGATGTTCTTTACACTTACGGACTTTGTAGACGTTGACGCAGATGTGCGTGCCGATGTTGAGGGCTTTGGAATAGAGCTACGGGCAACAAGTGTCTTTTCAGAAATTGTTGCCCCATTGAAATCGCTGGTCTGCGTTGCGATCTCTCTGCTCGCTACCGCTTTAGCTGCAACAGAGCTATAGGTTCCAGATCTGGGAACAGAGGGTTGGCGTAGACGCAAGATCTTCCGGGCTTCTGAGAAGGGCACCTTCTCTTTAACCCGTATCTCTTGAATCGCTCTTTCCTCTATAAAGCGGGGGCAGTCTCGGGAACTAGATGGATGTTCACCTCTGCAGTTAACACATGAAGGAGCTGTAGTACATGCACCATCGTGGAGTTCATCTCCACATTGAGGGCATGTAGCTAGTCCCTTACAAAGCTCGCTTGTATGTCCAAAGCGCTGGCACTTGAAACACCTGAGTGGGTTCGGAATGAACGGCCTAACTTCGATGGATTCATACCCTGCCTTAATCCTTTGTGGGAGATCTACCCGATCAAAGGTCAGGAACAGGGTACGAGTAGGCTTCAATTCACCGCTTTCTTTGCGATGAACCCGATAAACACAGGTAACACCTTTATCTTCTAGGTTTTCCTTGATCTCTTCAACACTGAGTCCATCTAATGCGCGGGTATAGACGACACCGCGTGACGAGTTCAACGTCTTATGAAGGTCAACACGTATTGGATAGCTGGCCAACAGGTTTGCTTTTTGTATTTTAGCTGCCTGTTCTGCTGAATGCGCTTCTACAAGAAGCGTGCCATTACGCGATCTAGTGCAAGACTTCACTGGACCAGCTATCTTATCCAGGCCCTTCTGGATTACAAATGGGCTCACCGAAAGAAACTTTTTTCCTTCCTCAGTTCTCGAAATGACTAAGTAGCGAGGACCACAACACTCGACTACTTCCTTTACATACACTTTTTGTTTGTTTTTGTTTTGAGTTTTGGAACTCATGGCGATGATATCCTCCACCATTGCAGATGTCTCCGATGGCATGCTCACATCCTGGGCGCCACCCCGGCTTAGGTGAGAGTCCTGGCCTGGACCTTGCTCACCCTAGGGTCTCACCTCCCAATGTATAGACAGAGGGACCCAATCGCCTTCAGGAGTGCATCAGCTCATGCAATGGCCCCTCCCCGGGACTGACCTTTATCAGCGGATACGCACACAGATCCTACATGATAACCAGGGGCTGGGACTTACGCGATTACCCAGTCACCCCTTGCGTCACCCCATCCTCCGACGACCCGCGCGTAGGTTATCCATCAGACTGTGTACAGGGAGGTAACAGGTGGGAGGTCAAACACAAAAGTGGACCACAGTTGATTGGGCGTTTGGCATGTGCCCTCTCACCTCTTGGAGGAACCCAATCGAGAGAATGGCTCGGGGCCCCGGGTACGCCAAACCCGTACCTACCATAGTAGGAGCCCCTGGGGGAGTTTGATTTCGGAGTCCTCTTCTCCTAGATGAGTCGTCAACCAAGACTAACGAGCCCCATCTACCCGTTTGGAATGTCCTTAGCTTCCCCTCACCTCTTGCCTACCAGTAGTCAAAATGACAGTAGGCCGTCTGGTTCAGGTACTGAGCCCCTCCGCCACGACAAGGCGAGACTGGTTAGAGCATGAATGTACAAACCGGATTGTGTTTAACAGAAAAATTGTAAATAGATGTAAGAAAAACAACCAAGTGAAAGTGAAAAGTGAAGTGAAGTGAAAGAGTGAATAAGGTTTCTATAAGAGAGAGAGAGAGAGAGAGAGAGAGAGAGAGAGAGAGTCTAAACCAGCAAAGACTTTTGCAAAATTTTACATAAAAGCGGAAGATAACAAAAGAAATATGTAAATAATAGTCGATAAGATAATTACAATTGTAATCAGGAAAAAGGGTACAATTATGTATTTATTGAGTGTGAATTTTCTTCAAATGTTTTATTTGAATTATGTGAAGGGCAATTTATATGTATAATCAATGTTTACAAAGAGAACGCAACTATGTTATAAGTGTAAAGGAAAGTGAGAGTAACCAATTGTAAAAAAATTATGTAGCTAACTAAGGTTTGCCGATCGATCGCGTAATATTTTTGAAGGAAATTGTTTTCGGGCAAGACATAAACATTGCAATATTATTGTATAATATGACAATGTCTATGGGGGGCATTTGAAGCCGAAATTGTGAACGCCATAATTATGTATATAATACTGCATCACATGGCACAGTTAAATAATCAAGGAATATTAAAAATCATTGCGTGTATAAAGGTACAAGATCTGGGGGGATTAGTTACGGTTAAAATTTGTAAAAGGCACGAAATGTTACTGACAAGTCATTAGGGGCAAGCGTCAGGTAGTCAGCCTGAAATACCTGGTAAGACCAGTTTTCCTGGAAACCGGTAGTGCAGGTGTGTTGAGCAGGGACGTTCCGGCGAAACCCTGTTGCTACTGGAGAGGTAATTAGGAAGTGAAAGGCATAGATAGTGTCATGATGTACAGACACTTGCCTTCCAGAAACCGGAGAGAAAGGGTCGGTGAGACACTTGCCTTCCAGATCGCGAGCGAGTAAGTCATTCAGACTTACCTTCCGGACCTCGAGTGTGAGGACACACGACAGTTTCGAGTAACAATCTTCGGTCTTAGTAAAGACACAGTAAAGACGTAACAAAATTCTAATAACGATTGGCAAATCTAAAACGTTTCTTGGTCGTAAATAAAAGTGTTTTAAGGAGAATTCCGGCTTTTATTGCAAATACTCACGCATACCCTGAGGTGAAGATCCATGCCGAGCAAGCCGGAGCAGAAATCAACTGAGAGCAGCATTCCGCGTAGGGTAGCGGAATTGAGGAGCGGAGAATCCCACATCATTTTGAACAAAACTGTTCATTTGAGACTCATTTATTGACTCAAGAAGATCTTAACGATCTCATACGAGATTTAAAGTCATCCAACAACCAGTCTGAAATGCTTGGTTCCCGGCTAAAACGATGGAATCTTCTTCAAAAGAATACAAAGATATGTATTTAACGTAGTCGTCATTCTCAATTTAAAGACTATTTTTCTGAAGAAAATGGCTTAGTGTTTTGTAATGACATTTTGTCTCTTATGGTGGCATTTGGTATTGAGCATAACCCAACAGAATGGAGCTTGTTCGTTGATTCCTCCAAAGCTAGTTTAAAAGCAGTGCTTCTGCATAATGGCAATATATTCCAATCAGTACCTGTGGCTCACTCTGCTAATATGAAAGAAACATATGACAACTTTAAATTTATATTGGCAAAGCTTCAATATGCAGTGTATAAATGGAATATTTGTGGTGATTTGAAGGTTATTGCACTTATTCTTGGTCTGCAGCTTGGTTACACAAAGTACTGTTATTTTTTGTCTTTGGGATAGTAGGGACATAAAAAAACCATTAGATTAGAAAAGAATGGCCTAAACGCGAATCATTCATTCCTGGACAGAAAAATGTGAAACATGATGCATTGTGTAATCCTAAAAGTGTGTATCTACCTCCGTTACATATCAAACTAGGATTAATGAAGAATTTAGTTAAAGCCATGGACAATACTCCTGGGTTCATGTATTTAAAACAGAAATTTCCTAAAATTAGTGAAGCAAAAATTAAAGAAGGAATATTTGTGGATCCACAAATACGATCACTAATGCATGATAAGTTTGAGGAACTATTGAATCCACTGGAGAAAGCAGCTTGACAAGCATTAAAAAAGTTACAGTTTTTTGGAAACTCTAATAGCGGAAAATTATCGTGATATTGTCAATGATCTTATAACAATTTGGGTTGTAATATGTCCTTAAAAGTATACTTCATGCACTTGCACCTAGATTTCTTCCCGGAAAATCTTGGCACAATGAGTGATGAGCATGGGGAACACTTTCATCAGGAGATTTCAGCTATGGAAAAGAGATATCAAGGCAAATGGAATCCTAATATGCTGGCCGATTATTGTTGGACCATCAAGAGTCCCTTGCTCCAGAGGCAAAATATAGCAGAACATCGTCATTTTTTTACTTTCTAGGTGAGTCCAAGTGTTCGAATATTGTGTAGTTAAGAACGTAGAAAACATTAAAGTGTTTGAAATTCTAAATGCGTGTCATTCGGAAACCTTGCGTGATGGAGAAAATCCGATATCACATCTGAATTCAGGAGAAAAAATACCATCTGATCACATGTTTTTCTTTCTGAGAGAAAAAAAAGTTTCATTTTTGTTGTTCAGTGTGATGGGAACAGTTCTTCTTGAAAGTCTCTGACTTAGTATTTATAATAATCTGAATTATGGATAGTTAAAAGTAAATTATATTTTCAAATTGTTATTCTAATTGTTATTCATGTTGTCCTATATCCTCTGTTTTCTGTTTTGTTTAAATTCATTATCCAAGTTGCCCTAAACATGGATATAGGCTTAAGTGACGGTACCGGGGCAATCTCCCCTATTGTACATTAAACATCTGGGCAAGGTCAGAAAATTAATTTCCTTGTGCGACCTATGGGTCAATCTGCGTCAAATTGCACACCCGTAAAACACGACTTTTTTGTAGGAGGTCCAATTTTTTTTTTTTTATGAATAATAGGCATCAAATAAGGACACTCGTATTTTTTTATTTCCGTATTTTTAAATTACTTGCTTAGTTATGGCTATTAGAAATCAAGCAATTTCTGCGCGCATCGTAATATAAAATCACTTGTTACTCTAAGGCAATAAAGAGTTGAGAGTTGGGGTTTAGCGCACTGGAAAGGGTAAATACAACACTTTAACAACTTTCGATCAATCATTATTACACACAAATTTTGGGCTGTTTTTTTGTGCTATATTTTGTAAAACCAAAAATAGAATTTAAATCGATGTGTTAAAAATCTAAAAAAAAATATACACGTATTCCCTGACATTTTATCTATAAAATATGACTTTAAAAACCATGGAGAAAGCGTAAGTGCATTTGCTACAATTTTTTTTCTGATGGCCTGCAAGCGCTCACGTAGTGATTCATTTGTACACCTGGATTCGCTGTTCTTGGTTCCTGGAGGAAGTATGAGATATTAAGCTTGAAAGCGAGTAGCAAGCCAGGTGACTGCAGACAGCATGCGAATTGGTACATCAGCTTCATATGCTACTTCTTACTACTACTTCTTCTTACTAAGGCAGTACAGTCCATGTAGAAAATGTCTCCACAATGCACCTTCTTTCTGATAATCCTGTGGTATCTGATACACGCTTTTGCACTTTTTGAATTTTTTTGAAAAAAATCTGATGTAAACAGTTCTTTGCGTTTAGCTTCTTTCTTCATGTACGCCCATAGATTTGAAACACTTTCTCTGCTCTGACTGTGTAATGTTTTGGTCCGTAATTCAGAACGAACAGGTGGTATAATTGATTTACGCTATGATCAATGTCTCACAAATTCACTATATTCACTTTTTATCGCAAAGATAAACTGCACTCTGCACTAAAAAGCACCTGTGAATTAGCAAGAACTGTCTCAGATCATGCACAAGCACACATCACTACCTTCCCCCTCCCTCACCATGTTGTGCATGGTTTCATTTGCAGAATTATACAATATGAGCTGATGAAACAGACAAAAGCTGTGGGTTCGTCTTCAGGACTTCCAGTCAAGGTCAGGGGCCAAGAACGATGGGTCTAGCTGTGCTTTAAAATTACACTCCTTCATTCCTTTGTCAAAAACTGAAGCTTTAGTGAAACAATTTTCTTTCGAAGAAGGAGGTAGACGAGTAGAAATTTAAAGTTTTATGTTGTATGAAAACACTAGTATAAAATGCATATTTTAAAAACAGTTTCAAGATGCTAATCGTGTACATATAATAGTGTGAGCTAGCAGTGTTCTCCTTACTGTACTGTTGTAACATTCATGGAACCTCAAACAGTAACAGTTGCCGTAGTGGAAGGTTGCAATTGTGCGAGGTTACGGTAGCCGTAACCGCTGCCACACTAGTCCGCTGCACTGATTTGTAAAGTTAATTACAACTATTAGAGACTCCATTCTGATTTTTTTTTGAGAATATTGAATAAGCTTCTGTGTATTTTGAGTTTTTTCTTCTTCAGATCTTTAAATGGTCGAGTTTGTTTTATTATCTAACTTTAAAACTTTGAACGTATAAAATATAATATTAGTAATAATGAATGAAATTTTCTAATAAATACCTCACGAAATACTGCAATTTATCTTTAGTTTGAGCCAAAGATCAGGTAATTTGGTTGATTACAGTTGGAGGTATGATTAATCGAAAGGTGCGGAGCGTGCGATTTTTGGGACATTTCAAAAATTAATATCTGCCAAAATAAATTTGTTGTTATAAAACGAAGAAACTCGAGTTGAATGTATTTTGCTCCAAAACACCAAATCAAGAAAATCTGACATATTAAGGTCAATTTTTGCCATATTTTGTGCAATTTGGCGTGGACTGACTCCTATTGCTAGAAAGCCAAGCCTATGAATGAGAAGAATGACACCGTCCCACAATCCATCTTGAGAGACGAGAAGAACGCTTTGGTATGCATCGGCAAACATGGCGAGCTACCAAAGGGGAAAGACGGAAACAAATACATCTTCATCATGTATGATGTCTTCATAAAGTTTACCAAAATTTAACCCATCAGGAACATCAAGAGCAGAACATCCCTGAACAAGATCGTTAAAGACTATACTCCAAAATATGGGAATATCAAAGCAATTCTCTGCGATAATGCAACGATGCATAAAAGCAAATTATTCCAGAACACCTTGCAGACATTGGGAATAAAGTTGCATTATTCTTCAGCATACTACCCGCAAGGAAATCCAACAGAAAGGACAATGAGATATATCAACATATTTCTGCCTACTTTGCCACAGAGACCACACTTCCTGGACCGAAAAGTGCAGCTACATAGAGGTGGTGATTAATAATTCGGTGAACCTCACGACTAAGTTCGCCCCAATTGAATTGATGACCAACTAGAAACCTAAGCGGTTAACAGTTGACATAGACACCACGATGGCTGCCCAAAGGGAATTCAGAGAGGGACAAGTGTCAACTGGCATTCAGGCATTCAGAAACAAAATGAAGAGATACATCAGAAAATGGTCCCCCACAAATAGGAGAAAAAGTGCTCCTAAGAAGACACAATGTATCGAAAGCATCTGAAAAAAGATCTGTAAAAATGGAGCTACTGTACACTGGACCACTGATTGTAACAAAACAGCTAGGTGAACATACATATGAGCTACAGAATTTAAATGACAAGTTGACAGGAAGATACCATAAGAACAAATTAAAGCCATTTAAAGAAACGACTAGCTAGTTGTCTTTGCCAACAAATGTGTAAGGCAGGAACAGTGGAAATAAGAGAAAAACAAGAAGACTAAATGGGTTCGTTAAAGAATACATGTATACAGGTTAGAAGCTACAGCAAGAAAGGAAATCAACATAGTCATTGGCTATAGTATCCACCAAAAGCTCAAGGTCCCAGGAGTGTACAGGATTCCTTGTGAATGTGGAAAAATGTATGCAGGCCAAACAGGACGCACAATAGAAGAAAGATGTAAAGAACACCAATGCAACATCAGGCTCCTACAACCAAATAAGTCGGCAGTGGCCAAGCACTGTATAGATTATGTCCATAAAATAAGCTTTGAAGACATCAAAGTTCTGGATCATACTGATAAAACTGGGACAGGGTCATTACGGAAGCCATCCAAATCAAACTACATCCAAACAACTACAACAGGACCGCGGACTTCAACTAAGCCCTGCTTGGACAGTAGCCATCAAACACATCCACAACAGCAACTACAGTGATTCCAGTCCAAGTACTCACCTTCGAGAAAACGCTGTGGCCGGTGACAAGGATAGCCCGAAACAGCAGGCCCAATCATAAATCGTCAACTGCTCATTGGCCAGGGCAACGCAACCCCCTCCCACCTAACATTGTATATATATGGGGAGCAGAAAGCTAACCGTCATTTTTCATTCTGATGAAGGCTATGGAGTCTACAATGGCTAAAAGCTCAATGTTTTAAACCTCACACGGCTGATCACCCGTGAAGCCTTAATTAATAAAGTGAGCATCTGTTAAAAGACAGATGAAAATTCTGTTGTTAGCTAATGCTGGATTTCTGACAATGAAGTCATTAATCCTCTTGCTCTCCAATATTTTTCACTGGTGGATGGGGCATTAGAAGTGGCCGGGCATATTTGAAGGTGGTCTCGATCCATTTCCTCTTGCAGATCACATAGAGGACAGAGTGGTGAAGAATATATCCCAATTCTGTTTAAATGTTTTGCCAGACAGTCATGTCCTGTAATCAACCTGAAGGTTGCAACTGCTGTTAGATGAAAATTCTAATCGTCATAAAAGGAATAAATCATATCCACGAATAAAATATTTTTATGGCATAAGGATGTCAAGGACAAAATAAGAAGAAAAATAATATTGCTACGGGATATTTATAAATACAGGAGTTTTCTCCTATAGAGATAAGAGACAAAGTGGTGACAATTAGTTAGAAGAAGAAAACCATAGACAGAGAAAAACAATGCCCACAGATTAAAATGGACATAACCAACATTAAGCTTACAGAAATGTTGACGAACTGAACATAATAATGAATAAGAACCCAATACCATAAGTATATCTTTAGCAACACCAAAATTAAATAAATGACTCAACTATCTGCATACACATAATAAGCTTACAAGACAAAGAAGTAAGGCAAAGGACTGAATAAAATAGCCATAAGTATGATCACAATCATTAGCTCAAAATTTGTATTCTGTCTCTCCTCATAACAATGAACACAAGTTAAAGGGCACATATTAAATCATAATACACTTAGATAATATTTGTGTCAATGTCAAATGTAAAAACTTAGTAATATTCATGGTATTGTGTTGTGAGATGACAAAATATGTCAAAATCATAAAGGCTTGCTTTTCATGCCAAAGCAAAAGACAAAAACATGCAGTAAAGAAGATTGTAAATAAAAAAGAGGGTTATTGTGCAAAGTGAGAAAGTGTATCAAAGGAATAAGGAGAAGTGTTGCATTGTGTTTCAAGCTTGTGTATATGTGTGACAACTTGAAAAACAAAGCAAGGGGCATGTGAGACAGAATATGTGGTCAGACCCCGAAAAGAAAGTATTTATGTAGATATATATTCTAAAATTTAATTTATTTTTCATGTTGGTAACCATTGTTTCATTGTTTAAGAATATTATTTGTTTAATAACATCATTAATATTTAGTAATATGTTCAAATTTAATGTATATTATTATGTTAATTATTTTAGATTTAATATTAAATGTGTTGGGAGGATGAATTGAGATCACTTCTTCAACATTTTTGGGAACTATTTAACATGTAAGATGACGTCATAGGGGATGCCGTAAAAAAGTATACGCATACACGTATGAATACAGACGCGTTGTTAAGGAATGTGCCAAACTCAGTTTCTTGGCGTCCCATCATCTGAAGGGAGAAGACGTGTATTTGATATGTGCAGGTTTAGACGCTAAAAGTATAATTTAAAATGACAAGCAGAACGAAGAAACAGTTGAGGAAGTCGGTCTGTGTGCATAGAATGTTCACCTAAATAACACGTGTGTAGTTCCCAGTGAAAAAGATGTGAATAAAAGATTGTGAAAAAGTTTTATCCTGCGTTATTTCACCCTGTACCACGACCCGAGATAACAAAAGAGTAAAAAACTCAGCACCTTCACCATAGCTTTATCAAAAAGCCGCACCACATATATCAAACTGTTTAAGGATTGAAACAGTATTTTTAAGTATAGTAGAAGCCCAAAATAGCGCAGTACGAAATACTGTGCATTTGTATTTAATGTGCAAATTATGTCCCCCGAAAATATATTGTGCTTTTTATTTATTTTTTTATTTTTGAAAGTTGAGTTTAAAATTTTCTTTAAAGAGTGGTACTGGAATATACGTTTCACTACCCCTAGTGTTGACCTTGGCCACTGCATTGCTAAGAATTTCCCTAAGTAACGAGATATGCACATGAATAAGATATTCTACATGTTAAGGAAGTGATTAGTACAAGATAATTCTGTGTATGGGGAAGTAAAATGAATCAAACAGCATTCACCTCCATCTTGCTATGAGCAAACAATACGTGGAGAAAAGGCATTGTGGATTATGCCACCAAATAAAACGTACTGATTTAAATAAGGAAAAATTGAAGCCATTAACAGTGAAGCAACAAGATTCTAAAGTAAGAACAAATTAGAAACTAAAAACTTCACTTATCTTAGTATTATTTGCTGACCCTGGGTTTCAAGCTGTGTCCAGCTCATTCTCAAAGCCATATAAACAAATTTGTTGCCAAACTACAATCTTTTATTTTTTCCTGAAAAACAATTACTCTTATCCAATTTTTATTTACCAATCTCTGAAAACAAAAATTTTATAAATACAATCTATAGATGGTAATTCGAAGTTCATGACACAGTTCCTGTTTTTTAAAATAAAATTTTTTTCCCAAACCATTAAATCTATAGGATTACTTAATTGCTTTAATAATTTAACTTCTGGATTAATTTCATGATTAAATGACCAAAAATGATCTGCCACAGCTGATTTATCAGTTTGTTTATATTTAATATTTCTAAAATGCTCTTTTATTCTGGTTTCTAGATGACGTTTAGTTTTACCAATATAAACTTTATTACAATCTAAACAGCTAAATTGATAAATGCCAGATATTTTATAATTTGGTATTTTATCTTTTTTTGAAAAATTAAGTAAATTTTCTATATTAAATTTATTTTGGGGGACCAAATTTATTCCATATTCTTTAAAAACCCTTGTACATTTTTTATTAGCCCATGGATGGTAAGTAAACTTTTTAAAAATACAATCATCTTTTATTTTTTTAAGGGTTGAAACTTCTTTGACAGCTTTTTGCTGGTGGCTTCCTCTATCCTTTTATGTATAAAATCTGTATTAAAACCATTAATTACTGCAGTGTTAGTGTGTTTATATTCTATGTCAAATTCATCTTTATTAAGGGGTATATTTATTAACCTAGAAATTAAGCTATTAAAAACAGCAAATTTATGTGCAAAAGGATTAAAACTTTTATATTTTATGTAATTATCAGTGTGAGTAGATTTTCTGTAAATACCAAATTTCAATTTATTGTTATGTCTTTTAATTTTTAGGTCCAGAAATGAAAGGAATCCATTATTCTCAGTTTCCAAAGTGAATTGTATAGCTTTATATTGTAAATTTAAAAGTTTTAAAGCATCATTTACCTGTTTTTTAGGGACAACAGCAAAAATGTCATCCACATATCTATACCATATTTTAAAAATTAGAGGGAATTATTTTGTAATTTGAGTTTCAAAAAAACTCATGAAAAGATCAGCAAGAAATGGCGAAAGTGGACTACCCATTGCCAAGCCAGAAGTTTGTTGAAAAAAATTACCATTAAAACTAAAGAAATTTTGATCTAAACAAAGATTTGTAAGTTTTACAAAATCATCTATTAAGTCATTGTCTAATTCTAAAGAATTTAACCATTTTTTTAAAAAATCAAAAGCTTTTTTCTAGGAATGCTAGGAAATAAAGCAATTACATCAAAAACGAATTTATCATTATCAGATAACATTAGGTTATTATTCTTTTTTACTAGTTCAAAAGAATTTTTAATACTTACACTTTCAAATTTTTCAAAAATACTAAATTTTTTAGTTAACCATTTAGCTAAATTATATGTAGGTGAATTTATATAGTTTATAATGTGTCTCATTTTATTTCCTGGTTTATGTATTTTTGGAAGTGCATACAACCTGGGTAAAACAGGATTATTGACTTTTAAAATACTTTTTTCTTTTTTAGGTATCTTTTCACTTCGTTGAGAGTTTTATTAAAAGTTGAAATACATGATTTTAAAGGATCATTATCAATTTTTAAGTAATCTTTACTTTCAAGTAAAAGTTCTACTCTATTAATATAATCAGATTGATCTAAAATTACAATTTTGTTGCCTTTGTCGGCTTTAGTATAAATTACATCCTTTTCTTTCAATGATTTAATAATCTGATTATTATAATTACTTTTAGGATGATTTTTATTTATATCTTTCAAAATTTTAGTGCATTTCATTTTAATCAAAGATTTATTAATGTCATTTAAATCTTCACTGGCAATTTCAATATCTGCAACAAAATCATCTATGTTTTTTGAAAAACTTACACAAGTTTTCATACATTTGTTTAGAAAATTTATTTCTTTCTCGTTAAAGTTACAATTTGATAAATTAATTACATTATTTGTTTGATTATTTGGTTCATTTATATTCAATTTCTGTTGTTTTAGGCATAATCTATTTAACTATGTTAAGTCGATTTTCCGTGCTTGTGGGCCGTGGTCGAGTTGGATTGCCTTCCTCCGACGTTTCGCTGAAAACTGCGTCCAGCATCTTCAGGGTCAACCTCTGTTATTTTGGTGTAACTTAGCGGCTGCACATTAACTAAAAATTCACTGCAAACTTTCATATTACTGATCATTTTTGTTTCTTATTAGTGTCCTTGGTAACATAAATTTTCAGGATCGCTCGTTCTCATGAATACCAACATGAGATTATCGCTAACAAATCTTTTCTTAATAAATTGATCTCAAATTATATTTTCAAATGCCGGCAAATGTGACGTCTCTGATCCTGGTATAAAAGAGAAAGCTTCCCATGTCTCGGGTTTTCTTCTCCCTCTTATTAGAGCCGGGAGCCAAGTTATGCTTATCTGCTGTCTCTCTTCTTTTCGATTGTAGGAGTTTTTATGCATAAAAATCTCTATCGCTTCCCGAGTCAAGCGAGCCTGGTAGTGGCTTGTCCTTGAGAGTACCTCCGTGTCTTTGTAATTCACGTCGTGGCCGAACAATAGAGAGTGTTCTGCCACTGCTGACTTGTCCGTCTGCCCCAACCGGCTATGTCTTTCATGTTCTTTTAGTCGAGTGCTGATACTCCGCATGGTGGTGCCTATATATACTTGTCCACAGCTACATGGTATTTTGTAAACACCGGCTGTGCAGTGTGGATGTCTTTTATCCTTAACGGAGTTAAATAAATCTTTGACTTTCTTTATTGGCCTATAAATAGTCCAAATGTTGTACTGTTGCAGCAGTCTTCCTATTCGGTCTGTTACCTTATGGATGTATAGTAAATAGATGGTACTCAGGGTTTGCTTCCTCAGGTCTTTTTGGACTGTCGGGTACCTCGGATGGGGAGCTCTTGTAATTTCCTTGTGTGTATAACCGTTGCTGATGAGGGCCTTGTTTAGATGTAGGATTTCTTTATTCAGCTTTTGTGGCTCACAAATCTTTTTGGCCCATTTGGAAAGGGTTTTGATTATGCCCAATTTTTGTCTTGGATGGTGGTTCGAGGTTTTATGGAGGTACCTATCAGTATGACTAGGTTTGCGATAAACTGTGTGACCCAGACGTGAATCAGCTTCTCTTGTCACTAGGACATCCAGGAAAGGAAGGCTGTTGTCTGTTTCCTTTTCCATGGTGAACTGTATGGCAGGGTTTTGGCTATTTAGATGATGAAAAAAGGCTTCTAGTTTTTCCTCCCCGTGGCTCCTCAAGCCCGGAAAATCTACTTAACATAGTTGATAATGCCGGCCGTGAAAGCCTCAGCACTTATAATCTATTTAACTTATTTTTTAACCTCTTAGTTTTTCTTTACATGCTAAAATTTGGATACTCAAATAATTTTGATTCAAAATTAACCCAAATTAAGTTTCCTAAAATACGTGTTAATTTTAAATGTAAGTCATATAACCTAAGTTCAATATTATTTAAATTTTTAAAATGCAAATTTCTTTCAACCTCAATAACATTCTTTTCTGCTGCCTTTTGATGAATACTATTATTATCTAGTTTAACATTTCTTCTAACAAAAACAGGGGTTACTTTGCTTTTTAAACAAATATTCAAAAACCTAATGTCTGCAAGAATGTCTTTTTTTCTCTTCTAATTTTAAATATGATTTAATTTGATATTTAGTTCCATATAAATTTAAATTAAACAAATAACTAAACTAAACTAAATTATTATCCATCATAGTTAAAATGGTAATTGTAGCCAGGAACAAATGCTTCAAACCAAATAAGTTAAATAAGGAAAAATTGAAGCTATTAACAGTGAAGCAACAAGATTCTAAAGTAAGAACAAATTAGAAACTAAAAACTTCACTTATCTTAGTATTATTTGCTGACCCTGGGTTTCAAGCTGTGTCCAGCTCATTCTCAAAGCCATATAAACAAATTCGTTGCCAAGCTACAATATTTTATTTTTTCCTGAAAAACAATTACTCTTATTCAATTTTTATTTACCAATCTTTGAAAACAAAAATTTTATAAATACAATCTATAGATGGTAATTCGAAGTTCATGACACGGTTCCTGTTTTTTAAAATAAAATTTTTTTCCCAAACCATTAAATCTATAGGATTACTTAATTGCTTTAATAATTTAACTTCTGGATTAATTTCATGATTAAATGACCAATTTGCTATTAAAAACAGCAAATTTATGTGCAAAAGGATTAAAACTTTTATATTTTATGTAATTATCAGTGATAATTATCAGTGATAAATGATGCTTTAAAACTTTTAAATTTACAAGATAAAGCTATACAATTCACTTTGGAAACTGAGAATAATGGATTCCTTTCATTTCTGGACTTAAAAATTAAAAGACATAACAATAAATTGAAATTTGGTATTTACAGAAAATCTACTCACACTGATAATTACATAAAATATAAAAGTTTTAATCCTTTTGTACATAAATTTGCTGTTTTTAATAGTTTAATTTATAGGTTAATAAATATACCCCTTAATAAAGATGAATTTGACATAGAAAATAAACACATTATTAACACTGCAGTAATTAATGGTTTTAATACAGATTTTATACATAAAAGGATAGAGGAATTTAAGTATCAAAAAGCTTTCAAAGAGGTTTCAACCTTTAAAAAAATAAAAGGTAATTGTATTTTTAAAAAGTTTACTTACCATCCATGGGCTAATAAAAAATTTACAAGGATTTTTAAAGAATATGGAATAAACTTGGTCCCTCAAAATAAATTTAATATAGAAAATTTACTTAATTTTTCAAAAAAAGATAAAATACCAAATTATAAAACATCTGGCATTTATCAATTTAGCTGTTTAGATTGTGATAAAGTTTATATTGGTAAAACTAAACGTCATCTAGAAACCAGAATAAAAGAACATTTTAGAAATATTAAATATAAACAAACTGATAAATCAGCTGTGGCAGATCATTTTTGGTCATTTAATCATGAAATTAATCCAGAAGTTAAATTATTAAAGCAATTAAGTAATCCTATAGATTTAATGGTTTGGGAAAAAATTTTTATTTTAAAAAACAGGAACCGTGTCATGAACTTCGAATTACCATCTATAGATTGTATTTATAAAATTTTTGATTTCGGAGATTGGTAAATAAAAATTGGATAAGAGTAATTGTTTTTCAGGAAAAAATAAAAGATTGTAGCTTGGCAACGAATTTGTTTATATGGCTTTGAGAATGAGCTGGACACAGCTTGAAACCCAGGGTCAGCAAATAATACTAAGATAAGTGAAGTTTTTAGTTTCTAATTTGTTCTTACTTTAGAACGTACTGATTTCTTTAAGATAACGCAAAATTAGGTTCGTGTACAGTGGGTACAGTGTAATTGTATGTACTGTATATATTAAGATCAGTTGCAGGACTTGAATACACCCCTAGCATAACTGGTATGTAACTGCATTTAAAAGTGGTGTACTTTACCATATATTACATACTTTAATGTACTGTAATTTATTATTGCACAAATGTTTCTCACCACCTCTATGGGATCAATTATTGTCACTTCTAAGCTCACATTTCAATATACTACAGAATCGTTATAACGGGGAACTTAAACATGTCCCCCAACAACCCTGTTATTTCAGGATTCTGCTATATTAAAGCTTTTTATAGTCATGACATAGTAGTGCACTTCTGCTTACCAACCAAAAACCCCATAATGAGCCTCTAGCAAGAAGCTGCATTCCACAGTAGTGGTGTCATCCTGGGAACCACAACAGATTGCTGTCAAATGTGTCTTCATACTGCAGCCACTAGTAGTTGGTGTTCTGTGACCAGTGGTAGCCACAGTAGTAGTGAGTAGCCAGTGAGTTGTTTGAAGTCATTTGAGTCACTCTTTTTAGCTATAGCTTTGAGAATGAGTTGGAGTCAACTTGAAACGTGTTAGCTGCAAAAGATCTTGCAATACTACTAAGATAAGTGAAGCTTTTAGTTTCTAATTTGGTCTTACTTTAGATTTATGACGTATGTTGGTTATAATGAGTTGTATGCTGAGAAAAACCTCTCAATGTCCATAAATGTTGTAGCACAGTATTTGTAAGAACTAACAAAGACTGATGAAATTTCTTCTGGAAGGTCAACACTGCCACCTTGCAGGTATTTGTTCACAGAGCAAAAGATGTTAAAACCAGGATTTCTTTGTTGAACACTGCACATAGCCTTGAGAATGAGTTGGAGTCAACTTTAAACGTGTTAGCTGCAAACGATCTTGCAATATTACTACGATAAGTGAAGCTTTTGGTTTCTAATTTGTTCTTACTTTAGATTCTTGTTGCTTCACTATTAACAGCTTCATTATTTCCTTATTTATACATTATAAATTTACTCCAGGACACTTGGAGAAGATTATCATCCCCTCCGTAAATATGCTACTTCTACCTCTACTGCAGATGCAATTTTAGCCACCAGGACATGTAAATGGAAATGCTGAATGTGAGTAGATCTACAAATCAGGCATTTTAACTGCATATTTTTGAGATTTTGGTGCATATTTTACATATTTTAGCAACATAGATGCAGGTATATTTTACGTTTTATTGCATATAAATCCAATGTCTAATGATAACTTTAAATTTTATGCTACTGCACACAAATATGTTCATTTATCTTCAAATATTCTATTGTGATCATAGAATATTTTAATGCCTTGTACACTTCAAAACAAAGTCATAATTAATTCAGTGCCATAGCCAGGATATGAACCACGGATTTTCTGGTCTCCATCTGATTGTCTGACCATTGAGCTGCCATGGCAACATGCCAACACGATCTTCTTTCTTGGAAGTTTTGAAAACAATGTTATAATCAATTTAATCCAAAGGACTTTCCTGACCCATGAGGTTTTTTAGAAGTTTAAAAGGGTTGCCAGGCGACTGCTGGGATGGCTTTCCATATCCTCCTAATTTGCTGTCCCTCCATTTCGTTACATTAATCATTTCATTTCACCCTTCATCCCATTAGGTTTCTTTCAGGGTTGGAAGCATCAGGGAGCATCGCAGCAGCAGTACAGTAGTGGGAAAGAATGCGTTCTGGAAATCTCGTCCCCTGGATTGAAGGTGAGCCTACTGGTTTCTGGGCCCCTCATGGGATGGTACAAGCCCAAAGGGGGAAAGGGGAGCCAGTTTCCGAGTCCCACATCCCCCTTGGAAGGACAAACCTGAAGAGCTGGGAGAGGAACCGGGCTGAGCCAGCATCTGCCAGGATAATTCTAACTGGGAAACAGTAGGTACTGCCACCTGCTCTGTTGTGGCAAGTCCAGCTGCCCTTAGGATCCATTCACCTCATCCATCCTCCCAGGAATGCCCCATCCGGAGCATAGACACCAAAGATCGCATTTCGGTCAAGGCGCTATGTCACCCTATGCAGGTTGTCATAGAGTCAAGGAGTGATGTGAGTGAACAACTGGAAACTAACTTGAAATTCCTACAAAATGTAAGGATAATAAAATATCTGGCACAGACTTGCCTTTGAAAGTATTAATGTTACTGCACAGAGACTCCAAAGCGATGTGTGGCAGGTAGAATTATAAATAAAAATCTGGGCTGGGTATTTATTAAAATGGATGTGATTTCTCCATGTTTTGAGCATGAGAATGACTGATGAACTTTACCAAACATGTGTTGGAAACAGTTGATCTTATTCCAAATGGAATCACTTATTTCATAAATAATATTATAACTTATACATATCACTGCAGGCTGCGAACGATGGGATCGAGAGTTGCAGGTTGGACGCACCTGGGTTAGAGCAACTGCATGGACTGGAAGATTTGTGATTCTAATCCTAGCAAGGGCATTGAATTTTTCAGTCTGATTCTACCCATTTCAACCTTGTCCTGCACACGGCTAGTGTGAAAGAACAATTGAAAGCCATAAGTAATGCTGGTAATTAGAAATAGCCTCATTGCCAATGGTATATCAATCAACTTGTTAAAAACTTGGTCAACCTCTAAAAACACTTTTGCTCCAACTTGTCAAAATTATGGCAGGACATGTTTCAAGGAGACATCCTCCTAATCATCAGCTGATTGTCGACTAACTCTCATCTGGTGTCTGTTTTCTCCTTCTCCCATTGTTTGGCCTACTATTGTTCCCATTGGTGAGTCATATGTCATCCAATGCAAGCATTTCAAAATTCATGACCCTGTTTGAATTCTCGATAATGTACAGTTTCTCCTATGCTATTAATTTTAAATAATTCTTGGCCAGTTTTAAAAATTTGAATTCTGTATTGATGTTAGGATTATGCAACCAAAAATGAGCTATGGGTGATTTTTCTGTTTGTCTGAATCTAATATTTCTCAAGAGTTCATACAATCTTGTTTCCAAATACTGTTTGGTCTTTCCAAATGTATATTTTTAGTTCACAAGTGTTGGTTTCTTGTATGTGCCATATTCTCATCTATCCTTATTTCTCATGATTTTTAAATCCAAGAAAGGTAATCATCTATCCCGTTCGGTTTCCATAGTAGACTTAGTTGATCAATTTTATAAGTTCAACAATTTCAAAGGATCTTGAACTGATTTTTTTAGGAACAGTGTCATCTACATAAACCAATATGTTAATGTTACTGCTAATGATTACTGTTAATGGTGGTGGAGAATCAGTACGTTTCCACCACTTTGACTGCTGTTTTGTCCCTGGACTCTGTGTTCATGAACCAGTGCATAAACCCTTGTGTGTTTCTTTGAAAACAGGTCAAACATTGTTCAGACAGTTACATTCTGACATTCTTTTATCCTGTGATAGCATTCGCAGGACCTACCTAGAAGCTAATTTTTCCATACTCAATTCCTCAGTCAAAATGTGATATGCCCAGTCAAATGATATCCCTACTGCTTCAGCAATTTCTCATGCCTTTAAGTCAGTGTTCTCCAAGGCCATTTTGTGCACTTTTGTAATAATTTCTGTAGTGGTGACACATCTTGGCCAACCACTATGGGGATCATCTTCTAAGCTCTCCTGACCAAATTCAAACTCATTGGTCCACTTAAACATAGTTGAATATGAAGGGGAATAGTGTTCTGAAAATTAGCATAAATTTCTTTTAAGTTTATACCTTTCTTTATGAAGTACTTATCTACTGTTTGATCTTGGTTTTTTCCATATTCAAAAAACATTACACTGGAGAAATAGAAAATTGTCCACTCCACAGCTCTCTGCTCGGAGCACTGATATGCTACATGTTTACTAATAAAGGATGACTAATTATTGCCAATACCTGATTGTGTTAGCAGAGGCCTCTGTTGATGATTCTGGGAACTTTTCAAACCACCCTCATATTAAAAATACAAGTACTTCAACCATTATGTCTACAATTAAAAAGAGGGGCTTACCTCTTTCATTCCTTCAGCAATATTGTCTAATTTAATTCGACCTAGCTGTCCATCTGTAAAATGAAGCTCTCTGCCCAAATCTCTCCAATTCTCACCCACATGCGTAGATATCATTTTTATGTGAGTTGCTTTAACCTGTTCAACTTTCATCTTCATCTCTGCAACAGAGCAAACAATTATTAAAGCTTCAATTTAGAGTGATTTTCCACACATCAAACATTTAAAAGTGAATACAATTTGAAAAAGTTTGGATCATAGCAACATAGCAACTTTGGTTTCCTATGTCAATGCTCTGAGATACCACAGCTGGCCCTCTAAATCTACAAACCTTTCTCATCTGCTTCTGCAGATTCTAAAAACCTAAACAGCAGAAGAAGAGATTCAATGTACATAAATGATTTGATGCTAGACTTCTTAGTTTAACCAAAGAAATCTTGACAACATTAAAATATAAATTATGAGCTACGAGTTATTACAATGCTCAGGTTTTAAATGCTGTCTTCTCTGGTAGTAAATTATATCTTGGTAACATATGGTAATGTATGGCCTATGTGAAAGTATGCAACTCTTCAGTATTTGTTTTGCTCTTTAGAATTGGATATAGTCATAATGTATAATCATATAAACCTTTAATTATCAAATGCTTCAGTAATGTCAAAGAAGTAGTGAAAATGCAACATAAATCATGTTGCACTTTACAAATCCTAACAAAATGCAAGAATTATAATCCTTGGCTCAGTCCATTACCTAGTCTAAGCAAGTAAATAGTGAAGTTCCTTGGTGACTGTATTAATACCAGACCTGCATGCAACCAGATGAATAACTCATCTACCGGCGTTAAATGGGAAAAATGAATTTAAAAGGCTGCAAAATTTGCAAATAATGAAAGGTAAAATGGCTGTTGAGCAAACCATACAGTTTTTTTGTCATGTATTTTGCAATGACAGATAACATATTTTGTGTGTCAAAACCCTTCAATGTCAACCAAGTATATGCAGGTTTAGTTTTGTTGTAATATGTGTTCCTTAAGTTATTAATTGAACACATTGGTATTATAGTTGTATATATTGTAACAAAACAGCAAAATCCAAAATCCTGTTACTTTTCTATCACTTCATCCTCTAAATTTTACTACAAATGCAGAATTTCCTTTTTGTTGTTAATAACACAGTTTATAGTCTTCTCTATTATTACAATTCACAATTGTTCTTCTGATGATCTTTCTCAGTCTTTCTCCACTTTCACTCTCTTATTTCTTGACTATTATGATACAATCATTTGATGAAATACATACTCGCTGACAGGCTGGTCAACTCACTCTCATTACTAAAAGCTAACTGTACACGACGACTTACACAACTCAACTCTAAACTGTATTCGAACTCTAAACTGACTTGAAACTAAAAACTACTGCTGCACTGTGTGCTATTTATACTAGAGCCAATATCATGTAATCTTTTGAGAACCCTCCATGCACCCATGCAATGACGACTCAGCAAGAATCGGAGAAGGCTTCGATTCCTTTCCTTTGTGTTTTACCACCATTATTGTTTATGGTCACGTACACACAGTTGCTCGCCATATCCAAGGTCACACTATTGCATTTTAAGTACTCTAATTTTTTTCTTAGAATAATTAAAGGGCTGAGAACCATAGTGGGCCATGTGCCATTTTTAATAAATGGGGAAAAATAAGACTAAAGTTTAGTTAATTTCACAATGTATGGAACAAATTGTGGCGTAAAGTAGCATTAACATATGGTGCTGTTTTTATATATTATAAAAGGTGATGGTGATGAGCTTTTGACTCTCTCGTTATCTCGGGTCGTGGTACTGGATGGAATGAACATACACTCGGGGTTAACTTTAGTGAAATATTTTATTCGCACCTTCTTGTTCACAGTATTTAAATCGTATCACAGTTACAAATCTTTTATTTCAGTGGATCGACTTCCCTAGCATCGCCGAG
The DNA here is from genome assembly GCA_030765045.1 of Tenodera sinensis. NCBI lineage: Eukaryota > Metazoa > Arthropoda > Insecta > Mantodea > Mantidae > Tenodera > Tenodera sinensis. The sequence continues at coordinate 401,809 of JAUKNM010000087.1, forward strand.
ATTTAATGTCTGAAAATTTAGCGATATTTAGCTAAATGTGTTTTCTATCACTTTACACTTCGTCTATTTTACGTCCTTTTATTTAATCGCACACTTCGTATTAACTAACTTATTAAAGTTAGCTAATGTTTCACTTATTTTACACAAATTAACGGTCTTTAAACACTTAGTAAATTTACTTTCACTATTTTATGACGTGCACACATAAAAATGCGTCCATCCATACCAAATACATGGACGCTAATAACTAGACAATTGGTGCCGCATCACACTTCTTTTTGTGTACATCCACGTATGCGTCCATCAAATAGTTCCCGCATTGTTAGGGAAGCGATCCTTAGCCATTCTCCCTTCGCTTTCAATATTGAACACATATAATTCTTTTATTTATACATATATTAAAATTAAATATGGAAATATTTATGACGTCTTTAAACAAACTTAATTGTTTGTAACAATGAACATTAGTAACACGTTTTTGTCATTTAACCAACTCATACCAACATCAAAAACAAATTACTCTTAGCAAATATTCACATAAACGATTTTCTTTTGGGGTCTTACAATATCCTGTCTCACATGTTTTTAACAATGTAGTAATCTACCCTTTGAAAATATAAAGCAATGGTTATTTCACATCAGTATATTATTTACGTCACGGGGTGCACTCAGCCTCGTTAGGTCCCGGGGGGACCAATTGAGGAGCTACTTGATGGAGAAATAGCGGCACCAGGTCAAGAAGACCGCATAACTGGCCGGGAGAGCTCGGGGTGCCGACCACGTCCCACCCTCCAGTACTGCACCTCACCAATGACGCCTGTAGTGGGCAGAGGTGGGGGACGCAGCGGCTGGGCGGTAGGCCTTGGCCCTTCGTGGGCTGTCGCATGGGGTTTACATTTACATTTACATATTATTTACGTAGTTTAATAACTTTCAATTAATTGGGTATGGCCCATTTTGTTTCCAAAGTAGTTATACAAATTGAAAATAATTTACTGGGCCATCTCCAATTTTCACCCAAATGACCTAGCTGTCGATGGGCCCCTAAACTCCATTCCATTCCAATTTTCAGCACAAAATGATGTTAATCAGCACTATTTTCTTCTACCACTGCTTTTAGACACCTCTGCAGAATTCATGATTCACTGGTGAAATAAATAGAAGCAATGAAATTAGATCATCACTAGCATTTGCTAGCTTGATAAGGGCTGTGTATGCCGGTGTTGGATCCCATGGTGAAGGTACACAAGTTGTTATTTTTACACCCTTTATATTAACTTCACCTGTATGTATATATGTATGTAATGGAATATTTCAACGTAATTTTCAACATCATAGAGTCGTCTGATTGACTTGAAAATTTGCACACGTGTCAAGGACCAAAGACAATACAATAGTATCATAACTTTATCCTAAGGTCCTTACTAGGGTCATCAGGACAATACAAAATTAATTAGCTAAACTTATCTATGTAACGAAATCTTTTGACGTAATTTTCACCCACTTACACTCGTCTGATTGACTTAAAAATTTGCACACGTGTCAAGGTCTGATGGCAATACAATAATATTGTAACTTTATCCTAAGGTCCTTAATAGGGTCATCAGGATAATACAAAATTAATTAGCTAAATTTATCAATGTAACGGAATCTTTTGACATAATTTTCACCCACTTAAGAGTCGTCTGATTGACTTGAAATTTTGCACACATGTCAAGCATCTATAATACAATAATATTATACACTTGTCCTAAGATCCTGATGATCATCAAGATAAAAAGGGACTTAGGTAAATTTAACAAAGTAACATAAATTTCAGCTACTTGAGTCGTCTGATTAACTTGAAAATTTGAACACATCTCAAGGACCGATGGCAATGTAACAATATCATGACTTTGTCCCGATTTCCTGTCCAGGATCATCAGGATGAAAAAGTGGCTAGGCCAAATTTAACATTGTAATGTAATTTTCACGAACTTGAGACGTCTGATTGACTTGAAAATTTGCACACATCTCAAGGACCGATGGCAATGTAACAATATCATGATTTTGTCCTAATGTCCTGTCCAGGATCATCAGGATAAAACAGTGACGTGGCTAAATTTATCAATATATCGTAATTTTCAGCTACTTGAGCCGTCTGATCAACTTGAAAATTTGCACACATGTCAAGGACCGATGACTGTAACAATATCATGACTTTGTCCTAATGTCCTGACCAGGATCGTGAGGATAAAGAATGACTAAGCTAAATTTATAAATGCAAAGGAATCTTTGGACGTAATTTTCACCATCTTAGAGTTGTCTGATTGACTTGAAAATTTGCACACGTGTCAAGAACCAATGGCAATACAATAATAATAGCATGACTTTGTCCTAATGTCCTGACCAGGATCATCAGGATAAAAAAATTACTTAGATACATTTATCAATATAGCAGAGTCTTTCAATGTAATTTTCACCAACTTAAAGTTGTCTGATTGACTTGAAAATTTGCACACGTGATAAGGGCCGATGAGAATATAATATCATCAGGACTTTGTGCCAATGTGCTGACCAGGATCGTGAGGATAAAGAATGATTAAGCTCAAGTTATAGGAAATAATACAATTATGACATCTTAGATGTCGCTAAGGCATATTTCTACATGCATCCTGATAATTGCTTTAATTAAATATATATTTATACATTGGATGACGTAGATTCCCAGAGATAGGATCTGAAAGGAACATGAGACCTAGGGGAAATATCGCGAACCGAAGTTCACACATGGCCAAGACACCCACAATAGCTGATAGTTCAGAAATCGACACAAGTTAAACTGGACAAAGGAATTAAATCGCTTGAAAATATTGAAAGACAGAGATGCCGGAGGTAGGAGCTGAGAGGGACACGAGATTTCGGGGGAAGGATTGCGGATCGAAGTTTATCCTGGGCTAGCAAGCCCACAACATCTGATAGTGTAGTTAAAACAGTAATTGTAATCTAATACTCTTCCAAAAAATGTGATTTGAAAATTAAAAATAAATTATAATTAAAAATAAATTATAGTTAAAAAAAACTAAAAACACGCTTTTGTAACAAACCGAACTATATAGTAGAAAATAAATTGTAATTCAAAAAAACTAAAAAGACACACTTTTATAACAAACCGAACTCAGAAGTGGAAAATAATTTTAACCCTTTGCGAGCGAAAACCTATATATGGGCGACCTGTCCGGACCCTGACGAGCGAAAACCCATATATGGGTTTGGAGTCATAGAGCTATTGTGATCGGCTCCTGTCGCTCAAATAATTCATATATACTGCCAATAGATGGCACGAAATGTTCTTTCAGATGTTTGTGGTCAGTTCATCACCGATTTTCCATATTCAATAATTTCTGTCGTAGTTTTCAGTAGTGTAGGAGTAAACAGTGCGGTGATTGCATCCAGTTAGTGAGAGTTTTTTTTTCGTTTTTTGACAGAATGGCGAGAAAGAAAGACAGAGCAAGAAATTGTAGAATTGTTGAACAAAAGTGATAGTTATCGAATTTTGTGCTCAGTGATGATGAGAGTGACATATGCGAGAATTCATGTTTAGCTGCAAGTGAGAGCGAGAGTGACATAAGTGAAGCTGCAGATAGCTGTACTCCTAGCTGGAAGATTTGAGTAATATTGACCCTGGCCCTACATCTAGTATCACAGTGCACAATATCCAGCAGGGACCAATACTTCCTTCACATTTTGATGAGAATACGCTTCCAGCAGAATTTTTCAGCCTATTTTTTATGATGAAATTATGGAAATAATTACTGAGGAGACGTATTCAGAAAGAAAAAGAAAAAAAAAAAAAGAAAAAAAAAAAAAAAAAAAAAAAAAAAAGAAGGCGACACCACCAACGAAAAAAGCCAGGGTTGCTTCTTGGAATCCCCCAGAAATTGCCGATATAAAAGCACTAAGATAGTATTATCTAGATAGTATTGAGATAAACAAGTCCCTATGAAAATAATATGCACATTTTAGATACCCTGCCCTAGCTAGGTGTAACTGCACATTTCTATCAAAACTTTTATAATTTGTCATCATCATTACCGTTATTATTACAAATGGAAGTATTAAATATCATAATGTGACACAATTTAGTTCCTGAAGCACTGCTGGTTTATTTGTGAATACTTATGTACGAACTACGCTGTAGAAAATGGAGAAATGCTACTTATGCCGTTTTTGTAATAACATTTTTACACGGATTAACAAAACTTCACTCCTGGAGGACAATTATGATCCAATTCAACAAAAAGCAAGGTATACTATGTGTTTTAGTGCATTTGAGCATTTTTATATAGTTTTAACTGTATTTAATAGTCTCATACTTTAGCAAAATTGCCTTCCGCTCAGAGCCATAAAAACACGTCCGCTCGGGAAGGGTTAAATATGAAGAGTTTGTTCTATATCAATATAAAGTCAACTAGTTCATTATGCTTCAAAATGTTGTAACAAGTTTAAAATAAGAACTAATTTATATTAACAAAATAATAAATTTTACTCTAAAAAAGTGTGGGGTGTTGGATATCCAATGCTATAAATAGTTACAAGTTATAGTTATAAAAGTAAAGTTATGATAAAAGTAACGTGCAAAGCACTCCACACTTTTTTACAATAAAATTTATTATTTTGTTAATATAAATTAGTTTTTATTTTAAACTTGTTACAACATTTTGAAATATAATGAACTAGTTGACTTTATATTGATATAGAACAAACTCTCCATATTTAAAATTATTTTCCACTTTTTAGTTCGGTTTGTTATAAAAGCATGTCTTTTTAGCTTTTTTTAAAGTATAATTTATTACTTTTGCAGACATGTGCCTCTTTGACTTACTTGACTTATTTCTCATTATTCCTTGAAGGAACACAGGGCAGCAGTGAAGCTCCTCCAGCATAGTCCCCAGCCAACCATTTTCCTTCTTTCCAACTTTTTCCACATTCCTCTGCCTCCTCTTCCATGGACAGCTTTCATGTCTTCCTGGGTCATCCTCTTCTCCACACTCCTTGAGGGTTCCAATCAAGTGCCTTCTTTTCAATAACTCTATCTGGCTTTCTCAACTTATCACGTATCACCCATCCGTTTCTTTTGTTTAATTTGATAGTGTATTTGAACTTGGTTAGTTCTTTTCCATAGTTCCTTGTATGGTATTATTTCTGGCAATCTCATGTTCATAATTCACCTCAAACATCTGTTAACAAAGGTCTGCATTCTGCATCTTTTTTTATTGCATTTGTAACTTCACAGGTTTCACAACCACAGAGGACTGATTTTACATTAGTGTTAAACAACCTGAGTTTTGTCAAGGAAATGTTCTTATTCCGCCATATGGGGTACAGTTGCACAAATGCTCCATTTGCTTGCCAGATCCTTCTTTCCACATCCTCTTCCGCTCCAGTCGTTTTTGTAACCACAATCCCTAAATTATAAAGTATCAACTTCTTCTATTTCTGTACCATTTACTATCAATTTATTTTTGTTGTTACAATTTACCCTCACCTGCTTTGTTTTAGAGGAATCATCTTTAGTCCAACCTTCCCAGCTTCTGCTTCCTTAACCATCTACCTCTTAAAGTCGGAGAAATGTCTGGAGTTCCAGTCCTCCATTTCATTCAAAGCGTCAGCATTTTACCCATCATTCATTCTATATCCATAATGTGAACCAAAGCAATTGTGTTCAATCCGTTCATCAACAGTAACAAAATAATCATGAATGTTCTTCCTCTTGGCACAAGTGTCTAGGTGCTCAAAACAATGTGGTGCACATTTACAATTCTTTGCATAAAGTTTTGCAACTACAACTTTGCCACCACCATTCCTGTACACGTCTCCAATATTTCTATCTTCTTTCTCACTTTTTGTTATTTCTACCTCTTTTTTCAAATTTACAGTAGTGTTTCCACCAAACTCCTGTTCAACATCAGCCATATTTTTCAACTAGTCTTGCGACTGTGAGATCATAGTATGATTTGTGGTTTGGATCTGGCCCACTATGACTGAGCAGAAGTGAAAACTCATGTAACAGATGTTTTAAATATTTGTAATCTCATAAATGGGAAATTGTGGGCACGGACATATTTACTTTACGACACACAACTCCAAACCATAACGGTTGATGGTAACAGCTCATTTTTCATTGTGCATGGACATGGTCTGCTATAGTTCTTATACTTCAGAAGGGTTAAGAACCACAGTGTGACCCATTTTTAAAACTGGAGAAAATGAAAGTAAAAGTTTCTTCAGTGCCATAATTCATTAAACCACCTTTCACATTATAAATAATCACCACAGTAATCTGGATCCCATTGGCTGATACTATCACAGCATTAATCTCACTTAATGCAAAATGAGGTTTTAGTTACTTATTTGGAACCGTTTTCCATTGTTGGAATTTGGCCCATTTTGGTTCTAAGTGCCTCAAAAGGCACCTAACTGGGCCATTTCCAAACAGTTAGCCAGTCTTAGTGATCATCAGTGTTCACTTGTACATGCAAACCCTTGTAAAAATCATTATTCACTGAATGAATAAATGGAAGCATCGACATATTTGGCTTTTTTTAGTCGGATGGGAGCAGTAAATGAAGCTGGCAGATCCCACAGTGACGGTACTGAAGTTAACAGAATGCATAGCATAATTCGCTCTATGGATATGGACCACTCTGACTAACAGAATCTGTAGTTTCAGTTAGACCGATATTTTGATTCTGCATACTTTGTAAACAGGAAAAGCTGGACAAAGCCCACTGCAATATATGATGGATATAACCATAAAACATATAGGTTGCGCGTTTGTTCTTGACGAATGACGAGCAGAAATCCAGTGAGTAGGCCTACCCTTAATAAACAGGTCAGCAAATGTTTATGCTAGGATAACAGACACCTCTGTTTTCCTCTATTGCGTTTGCGTATACAGTCGACTGCAAAAGTTTTGTGCGGTACGGGTGCAACGAAAATAACAGCAATTCAGAGGAAGACGAGGGAGAAATGTCGGGAATAGAAGAATGTAAGAAAGTTAAGTGGAAACAGTTATAGAGGTATAGTGTATAATATGTGTGGCTGATATTACTGGAAGTGTGATAAATTGATTTGTAGTGTTGTACTACTTCAGCTCAGAAGCATGTGCGTAAACGCACGTCATCTCACTGCAGACTGTACCTTCTCTCTCTCGATGCGAACGTTCCCGGAAAAGCTGAGTAGTAACTCGCATTCAACCTTTCATATAAAATTTTCATTCGTCAAGAAGTAACGCGCGACCTGTACCAACAGATGGCAACAGCTCAATTTCGACAGTGCATGTGGATGACCCACTATGGTTCTGAGCACTTCAATTGTATATATTGAAATCAACAAATGCTCGTCCAATAACCATTTCACTTTATTTCTCTTTTCTTTTTTAAATAACAAAACACAACTTGATGTAGTGAGACAAAAGAACATTTAAATAGATATATAATGTCTTCTCCCTTTTTATATACGAGGGAGGAAGGTATAGGTTGCGCGTTTGTTCTAGACGAATGACCTTGAGCAGAAATCCAGTGAGTAGGCCTACCCTTAATAAACAGGTCAGCAAATGTTTATGCTACGATAACAGACACCTCTGTTTTCCTCTGTCGCGTTTGTGTATACAGTCGACTGCAAAAGTTTTGTGCGGTACGGATGTATGTATGCATGCAACGAAAATAACAATTCAGACAAGGAAGACGAGAGAGAAATGTCGGGAATAGAAGAAATGCAATAAAGTTAAGTGGAAACAGTTATAGAGGTATAGTGTATAATACGTGTGGCTGATATTACTGGAAGTGCGATAAATTTATTTGTAGTGTTGTACTGGTTCAGCTCAGAAGCATGTGCGTCATCTCACTGCAGACTGTACCTCCGCTCTCTGTCAATGCTAACGAGCTGAGTAGTGACTCGCATTCAACCTTACATATAAAAATTTTCATTCGTCAAGAAGTAACGCGGCGGCATCCGTGGCCGAGCGGTTAGCGCGCTCGCCTACCACCTAGGCGGCCCGGGTTCGATCCCAGGGACCCGCATGTGGTATTCGTGGTGGACGAAGCGGCGTCAGGGCGGGTTTTCTCCGGGTACTCCGGTTTCCCCCGCCATCTCATTCCATCGGTGCTCCATCTTCATTCCATGTATCACCAGTGTCACCGCCTGCGGTGCCGTAGTAGTAAAAGCGGGCGTTAAACACTACATACAAACAACAACAAACAAGAAGTAACGCGCGACCTGTACTGCTTCGGCCACACGTTAACCAGGGATTCTACATTACGAGCGTAACAAATATGTCCAATACAATTTTTGTCAATAAAGAACCGTTTCGCCGAAAAAAAATAATTTGTGTCAAACATCTAGCTTCTTGATGGATATAAATGGTTTATTAGTTCACGAACTATTGTGCAAACATTGTGTGAACAAGGCTGCAATGCCTTTTAATCTTAATTCGAATGAATCTAGCCACAATTTAATGCTAAAGTGTCATGCAAAGTTTGATTCCTACGCAAAATATGGCAACGTCGTGGGCCACATGAAAGGCAGTTGTCGCTTGTCCGGTTGCTTGCGGGATGAAGGGGGGTATCGCGTGGCATTTGGTGTGAAGGGGGCTGGAAGGAAACGGAAGCGGTAAACTACAATAAAATTGTCTGCAATACGAAAGAATTTGCCGTGTAATCAAGAATCCCTTCATATCAAGGGAGTACTTAGACATGGTGCTACTAATTTAAGGGGGAAACTCCCCTTAAGAATAAAACATAAATAAAGAGATACAAAATAGACAATATACAATAAAAAACATAACATTGAGATAACATAAAGGCAGATGTTCCCATTACCGTCATCCCCTATCTATAGCTATTTTCACATCATGAAGGCACAACGGGCTCTTATGGAAGAATCAGATGCGCCGTTGCCAAATTTGCGTGTTTTCAAATGTGACTAAGATAAAGTATGAACATGCATTTCGGTGTAAAATGTGTCGAAGAATACTATGGTATGCACGATAAACTTTTACGCAATTATATATTTTTTAAAATAATAAAATGTAAAATTTTGTTGAAAGCAGGTTTTTTAACATCTTTCTCGCTCCGCACGTTTAAACATGGTTTTAAACAGAAATAATTGCAATGAAAAAAATCTGAATTATTCGCTTGCTTTTATAGGCCACGTTAGTATTTAGATTATATCAATATGTCTAAACATATTTAAAAAAAAAATAAAGTTTAAAACAAAGTGTTAGGATTCTTCGTTTATACAGTGGAAAATGTCGTCGCTGGCTAATTCTCGTTCTGTAAATCCACGTAAAAACTTCCAGCGACAAAGCTGTCACGGAAATAACGAAATTATTTTTATATAAATATAGAACATCTCCAGTAACAAGCCATCCATAAATCACCATTTAAAAGCAAATATTTTTAGCGCGCCAAGCACACGGCCAACAACACCCGGTTCTCCTGTCTTGCAGATGATGGAAACCAGATGTGTGGCAGTTGAAGGGCCGATAAGGGATTGTACTTCAGTGGAAGTTTTCAATAGGTTTCGGGAATTTGAGGTGTGGGCGAGTTTTACAAATTCTCTGGTAATCGTGTGCATTGCAGTTAAGTGATCAGTGCGGAATGGGTCGCAGAAGAAAAGGCGAAATTATTAAAAGTGGCGAGCGAAAAACAATTCTTAGGGTGTATGATTATTTAAAGGAAAAGAACCCCGGACACAGTGACTCGTTTATTGTTAGTGAACTGTATAAAGCAACTGGTGTGAGGAGGCCTACATTTTTTAGATTAAGAAAAGAATGTAAAAAGGGTCCCATCACTACACCGCGGAAAACAAGACAAACGGTACATACATACAAAACCAGCAGGGAGGTGAAATATCACGATTTTGTACGCAGTTCTATACGACGCAAATTTCATGAATTTCTGTTTCAAAATATTCCCCCTACAATTCTGTCCGTGTTGAAAAAGGTCAATGAGGATGAGGACTTGCCACATTTTAAATATTCAACCTTTTATCGCTTAGTGAAGGAAATGGGATTTGATTTTGAAAAGAGAGGAAATAAATCGCTTATGATTGAGAGAAATTATATTATAGTGTGGCGGCATTCCTATTTACGGAAAATAAAACAATTCAGGAAAGAGGGAAGGAAAATCGTGTACCTTGATGAAAGTTGGGTAAATGTAGGGCACACTGTATCAAAAGTTTGGAAGGATAGGACAATAAAAACTCCTAAAGAAGCGCTTTTGGCCGGGTTATCCACTGGTCTTAAAGCACCTACTGCTCGCGGACCACGATTTGTAATGTTGCATGCCGGTGGTACGATAGGATTTGTACAGGGTGCAAAACTTGTCTTCTTGGCGAAAAAAGGTTCTGCGACAGCGACAGATTTGAACAGTGGTTCAGGAACCAACTATTGCCCAATATAGAACCGGGAACAGTCATTGTTATGGACAATGCCTCCTACCATGGTAGAAAAGTAGAGACTCTCCCAACTACAAAATCCCGTAAGGAAGACATAAAACATTGGCTGATTTCAAAACATATCCCCTACTCGGATGATTGCCCTAAAAGAGAATTGCTGACTATTGTGAATTCTGTGCGAGATAATTATAGTGCCACTGTTATAGACTCGATTGCAGTAGAACATGGAGTAATTGTTTGTAGGTTGCCTCCGTATCACTGCGAATTAAATTCTATAGAAATGGTATGGAGTCAGGTAAAGGGACATGTTGGGCGACATAACATTACATTTAAGCAGAAGGAGATGGGACGTTTAATAGACAATGGTTTTTAATCAGTCACCCAAAATCAGTGGTTAAATTACTGCAAACACGTTGAGGGGATAGAAGACGATATGTGGAAAGCAGATCAGCTACAGGATGATATCGAGCCTCTAATCATTAGATTAACCAGCAGTTCATCCAGCAGTGACTCCAGTTCTTGTGAGGGCAGTGAACAGGCCAACCAGGGCTCCTCTTTGGGTGTTGAACCCATGTCCGATTAAGGTAACATTACATGTATTATATTTAAGTCAAATGTAAAGTGCTGACAGTTATTAAGAGAGTGTAATAAATTGAGGCATATTACTAGAAATTAACTGAAAAATATATAATAATTATTTGAAACTGTCCTTGCAATAAATGGCATTTGTGTTATAAATTAAATATATACAGCACGGTAGTTCTATAGGTAAACCATGTAGGTATATGCATCTTCGCAAGCCCTCATAACAGGGGTTTTGCCAGAGACGGGAAGGCATACGGGGAAACCAAGACATAACCTAACTGTATTTCCTTCCGGCCTGAGGGGTTAATGACATATAGGTAAGGGTTGTTCCCAGGTGTGCGGGAAAATCTGCCGAAATTATTAAAAGTGGCGACCGAAAAACAATTCTTACGTGTTTGATGATGATAATAATAGTAATAATAATGATGATAATAATAGTAATAATAATGATGATGATAATAATAATAATAGTAATAATAATGATAATAATGATAATAATAATAGTAAAGTAATAGTAATAATAATAATAATGATAATAATGATAATGATAATAATAATAGTAAAGTAATAGTAGTAGTAATAATAATAATAATAATAATAACAATAATAATAATAATAATAATAATAATAATAATAATAATAATAATAATAATAACTAATAAGAAACCTGGTTATGAGCAAAAACGCGGTAATCACAGTGGCGCAAAATACGTGGCAACGCCGCGCTGATTCTCCATAAGAGCCATTGTGCCTTCATAACGTGAAAACTCCTATAGCAGAATAAGCCACTCGTTATCTCCAACTCTTCTTTCAAAAAAACACAAAAAAAAAAGAAAGAAAAACAGCATAAAAATAATATTGCCTATTGTGAACTGAAATATGACTCAATATTAAGAACCGTCATTAAGTAATAATAAAATCTAAATAAACATTACATTATGCTTTAATCCCGTATTAGATACGAATTTGGTTTGTCATATGTCTAGAGAAACTCCATATTATGCATACTTCCTTTAAGGTACTATTACTGTCAGACCGGTTTACTTATAGAGAATAATTTCATTTTGCTTTTCTTCATGTTTAGGCGCCTTCGAAACCACAGCTGGTATTTATGACGAGATCATTAGTTTTATTTCAACACACAGAAGGGCGCAATTGTTTTAGTTCGTGACTGACAATAGCAGCAGCAACAACAATAACAAAAACAATAATTACAATAATAATAATAATAATAATAATAATAATAATAATAATAATAATAATAATAATAATAATAATAATAATAATAATAATAATAATAATAATAATAATAATAATAATAATAATAATAATAATAATAATAATAATAATAATAATAATAATAATAATAACAATAATAATCGTAATAATCATAATAATAATAATAACAACAACAACAATAATAACAACAATAATAATATAACAATAATAATAACAACAATAACAATAATATTAACAATAATAAAGATTCATTATTAGAAAAATCTGTATCCCTTTATGTCAGCATTGTTTTAACCCTCAAATATGTGATTACAAATGTTTCATTTGTCTGTTTTAAGAACTATGGAAAAGTGAATCTTCATTATTACGTGAACGAGTGCATCATTTCAGTAACATACGCACCTATTTGGCTTGACACCTGATGTTAGCGAACGTCATGTATAAACAACCTTGGTGGATGGGGTGGCAGGTTCAGCCAAAGCCAATCGGTGTAAAGGTCAATGGAAGGAGTAGGGAGGGGTAAAGTAGTTGTCTGCAACACGAAAGAATTCACTTTCCTATCATGGATTCGTTCACATCAAGAGATTACATAGACCTGGTGCTAATAATAATTTAAGGGGAAAATTCCCCTTAAGAATAAAAAACAAATAAAACAAAAATAAACAGATAAAATAAAAAACATAACATTGAGATCACGTGAATAAAGGCAGATGTTCCCATTCCCGTCATCTCTTATCTACCGATGCAAGCCACTCTTTACCTCCAACTCTCCATTTGTTTTTCCTCTTAAAAAAAAAAAAAAAAAAAAAAAAGTATAAAAATAATGTCTCTTGCGAACTGAAATGTGACTCAATATTAAGCACTGTAAGTAATAAAACCTAAATAAACACACACGATCGACATAAATGACGTGCTTTTTCAGTATTTCTTGTTGTAAAGTGCTTATAAATGCATTTAGACAGGATTATGAAATTTATCTCAAAATACTGGCTGGTAATCGTATTCTATGTTAAATAGTACTCGCAAACGTAGAATTATGTTATGGGGTATATTAACTGTGCTTCAGTCATGTATTATACCTTGTTCCACTCTTAGAAGACAGTATGGAGTTAAAACGGATATATCTGTCTCTACCTAGCGCATACGAGTTGTCATTAGCCTCGTCCTTTTCTGCCTTCGCGCTGTTGCCAGGTTCCTAATAGCTAGAGCGAGGAAAAATATCCCATCGCTTACAATGTTCGCGCGCTCGTACTATACACGCTCCGTGGTGACTGGCAGACGGCGTAGTACAGGAGTTCGGAACATGTAAACAAACGGGCAGGGCTGTGTAAGAAGCTCTAGTCCATTTACATCAGTTCATATCGTCATCTATTCGTTCCTCAAAAACATTGTAGTGAACAATAATACATTTTTAAATTGTTCAAAAGTAAAACTTGTCATCTAAACAATGTTTATACAGCGAGAAACTTCTCTCAACGTCACATGATGTAACGGGAGCCAACGTAAGATATTTTGCATTGTGTTCGTCATACGTAGATAACATTTTGTCTAGCTGTTGTAAACCAATTTTTATAGGAACCATTGTAGCGTAGCCAGGATCATTACATTATTTTACATGATCTATTTTGCACATGTCTTAAAAAAAACTCCGATTGAAGTGACAAATGGTCGTGTTCTTTATTCTTTGATGCTGCAACAAGTGCTTTATGTTTTTGGTATTACAATGTTGCTTCAACAATTTCCGTTTCTCCTTGGAATCTGTAATTTGTGAATAACACAACTTACAGTGTATCGTATCGCCATTCAATACGAAATTATTTCTTCCAAATTGTTCCAATAACTTATTTAATTTACCATCACCTAAAGTTGAAGACATTATTCACCTCGTATGTAAACACGGATCGCACAGAAAATAACACTCCCTATCTGTACGGTACAGCTGTCATACTGAACCACAGCACGCTGTTCACCCCTCAGTCCGAGGTAGCAGCGATGACGTCAAGCAAGCAATTCGCCGTGCAGTTAACTTGATTTCTTCTTTAGTGGATATATGTCCTCGCTCTACTAATAGCGTGGTATAAATATTCAGTTATAAATTTCAGGTTTGAACACATTATCCTACGCAGAATTTTTTTCTCTATTAGTTTATATCCTTTTTAGTCATTATACATTTCTATAGGCCCATATTTCTTCAAAAAACATTTTTTTTTTTCAATAGAAGTCCGATATGTGCTGTTTCTATACTCATCACGCACTAACAAACTAACTGCTAGAATGCGTCTATATTTTGTTCTTAGGTAGAGTAAACTATAGTGCTACTACCTGCCCACTTTGAATTCTCTGTTTACTCAGTTAAGCGTTACAATTTTTTAAATTAAATGTTTTCGGAAAATTTTATACCTGTGCACTGCAAAAGTTACGCAGTGTGAAACTTTTTTGTTATTGAGTTTACATCAGGAACCAGCGAGAACAAATGTTGACGAGGGTTGGAGAAAGTTTTTAAAATAAACCAAAAGGCTGTAACTTCTTTCATTCATCGAGTAGGGCAAACGAAAGGTATTCATCTATTCGGCGTATTCTCGCGCCAGGCCTGACACAGAAGATAGTATAAGGAGCAGCACTAGCATTAGTTCGAAAGAAGTCGGTGTGTAACTGTGTGGAAACTATGGGCTGTTATTGCGTTATTTGTTTAGTAGTTTCGTAAATATTTGTAGTTATGGAAGAGGAAGCTAGGAAGAGACGATATATTGCTAAATTAAGAAGTAAGGAACGCCAAATAATTATGAAGGTGTTAGATTATTTTTGAAGTAAAATGCGTGTAAGTAAGGCAGTAAAAGAAACAGCTAAGGCTATCGGGTGTTCAGAAGCAGTAGTGTATAGGATTAAAAAGGAAGCAATGAAAGGACCTCTAAGAACGCCATCGAAAAAGAAAGCAAAAAGGGCGGAAAAAAAAGAAGTGTATAGTGAATAGTGCAATGTGGAGTGCGGCGCATTGTTCATTCTTTACTGTTTGCAAATATTCAACCCACGCTGAATATAATTTTGTCACGGTTCAACAGTGATGAGACCCTACCAAATTTCTCAAGGGCCACTCTTAGTCGGTTCTTACATGATTTGGGGTCCGAATGTGAAAGAAAGGGTAACAAGTGCATATTAATAGAAAGAGACGATATCGATATCATCAGATGGCGACATAAATATCTAAAAGACGTAAAAAGGCTTAGGGACCTGGGGGAATCAATTGTTTATACAGACGAGTCATTTGTAAATTTAGGTCATACAGTGACAAAGGCATGGAGGAATACCAAAGTTAAGTGTCCGTCAAGCAGCAATTGAAGGACTAAGTACAGGACTCGGCCACCTGAGAAGATTCGCAACTAGTACATGTTGCAACACTGCGCTCCATTTAACGTGCACTGTCCTCTAAGGGTGGAACGCGCTTTAGATACGGATTTAGTTTGTCATACGTCTAGAGAAAACTTCATATTATGCATACTTCCTTTAAGGATAGTATCACTGTTATGTTTACTTCTAAAGATCAATTACATTTTACTTGTCTGTTTATTTACGCGCCTTCATGACCACAGCTGTAATTTATGACGAAATCATTAGTTTTATTTCAGCCCGATAATCTACAGAAGAGCACAATTGTTTTAGAAAAATGAAGGGGAAGACTTTTATTTACTTGTGTGCTAAAGGCAATTACTATTGTTTTAGCTCGTGATGGATGATGATAATAACAGCAATAATAATAATTAATAAATAATAATAATAATAATAATAATAATAATAATAATAATAATAATAATAATAATAATAATAATAATAATAATAATAATAATAATAATAATAATAATAATAATAATAATAATAATAATAATAATAATAATAATAATAATAATAATAATCACAATAAGAAGACGACAAAGAAACATGTCCACTATTAGGAAAATCTGTATCTCTTTGTCAGCATTGTTCAACCCAAAATTTCGTGGTTTTGATTTATTCATTCTTCTGCTGTGTTGGAAAAGTGCATGTTCGTTATTACTTGAACGAATGCGTCATTTCGGTTATATTCACACTTTTCAGGCATGACATTGCAAATTCACCTGAGATTGCGACGCTTCACTGTTACGTAAACGCAGTGTTTTGTTGACGTCTTCGTGCTTGTATACGCAGGTCATGTGTTTTGTTTACAACTGAAGTAAAGTTGGCCGCCAGGTACGCGCCAGTCAGCTGTTTTGTTTACATCTGAAGCACTACTGACCTAGAAGCACGCGCTGCTCGGGTTCAAAACAGATCGCCGGCATGTGCGAACACAGCACAGTTGCCATTTACACTACCGAAAAACTTAAAATTTTACAAAACTATTAAACCTACCAAAGTGAAACTTGGCATTTTATGTTTCTTACACCTGCATCTATTTGCCGTATTATTCTGCCGAAGCAGTACCTTCCAGAGCCACAGTTATCTGAGCCCCAACTAACCAACTTTCAGGTAAACTGGGGTCCCATTTTATGAAGTGTGCCACACAAAGTCTGTAGTGTACAATTAGAAACTGCGCAGCTAGCTCAAAGATTGGCAGATGAAACAACCATTGAAAACGATGTAGCCGAGTGAACCAACGCAGACGAAAAATTGGAAGTATATCAGACAGCATAGGCAGGGAATGTAGAGGGTGAAGAAAATGAAAGTGAAATGACAAGGTGGTCGTGTTTAAGGACCCGTCGACAACTAGGTCATTAGGGGTGAAATGACAATGAAGGCATTGAAATGGAGAATGAGAAAATCAGACACATGAAGGATGCAAAGCAACAGAAAAGGCCACTGACTACCTCAATGAACAGTCAGAGACAACTTTAACAGACCTATTGCTATGATTACATGAAATGGGAGCAAAGAAGTGAACAAGTTCTGTTAAACAGAAAACACTTTTGGGCTTCTTGAAGAAATAACTTTTTTTAACTGGAACATGCACATACTGGATGCACGTACTGTAGGTCATTTTTTTTTCTTTTGTATTTTTCTTTTATTTTTATTTGTATGTACGTAACTTTTTCACCTGATAATACACTAGATGCCTTTTTCACATCTTTGACCCTGTTTTCATTCATTTCACCAGTTTACCATATGTTTCCCTCTTGATTTTTGACCGAGTCCGTGTTAGCCGAGTTTTCGATTATCTGAGGTATTAATTAAGGCTTCACTGGTGACCAGCTGTGTGAGGTTTAGAAACATTGAGCTTTCGGCCATTGGATACTCCACGGAAGTAGGGTATTTGGGGGGAAGCTGGCGCAGTTTTTTATGGGCAAGATGGCCGCCATGCGTGATCTAAGGATTACTAGGTAAGGTTGTAGGGGAAGCAGGACGTTGTAGGTGTTTGAAGCAATCTCTAGGGATAACTTTTATGGCCTATAGCACTGTATGTATGTTTATGAGCGTTCATGGTAGTTGAGTATGTCGTTCACTATATCGGTGTAAACCTCCTAACGCAAGAGCTTTCCATCTTGATTGTATATGATACCCCCAACATAATGACACCTCGCCCCACACCGCCACGCTAACCTAACCTAACGGCTACTCTTTCTACTAGACCTTTCATAGTTTAACCTAACCTAAGCTAACCTAGCTGCTACTCTTCTTACTAGACCTTTCATAATTTAGCCTAACCTAAGCTAACCTAACCTGGCACCCACTCTTTTTACTCTGGTCATTCATAATTTAACATAGCCTAAGCCCCATACTTGTATTAGTATAACCTAAGCTCGCCTAACCTAGCTCCCACTCTTTTTACTATGGTCTTTCATAATTTCACATAACCTAAGACTCATACTTCTATTCGTCTAACCTAACCTAACGTTACTTAACCTAAGGGAGCACAAACCTTCCTATTTATTAACCTGACTTAACCTAACCTATCTCATCCCATTTTACACGAGCATTATATTCTTTTATAACCTATTCTGACCTTTGCACCATGTCGTTTCAAGCATAGATATTTCACTTTCTTTTGGAGACGTTTCTCCAACAACTTTAGATACTTTAATGGTATTACACCCTCTGACATGCAAACCCTAAGGATTTCTGAACATTTCATGGTATATTAGTGCTATTTTAGGAGTTGGTAAGTATTTTAGCCATTTTTGCGGTATTCTAGAGATTTTCAGGAATTTTTGCAGCTTCGTTGGGATTTTCTGTATTTTCACGTCTCTAGTATGTTTTAATACTTTTAATGGACATATGGACCCTTTTCGCAATTGTTAAGCTTTCATGATCAAATTTCATCCTTTTGTGAATATATGATGTTCACGCCTAAAGCATTGCTTACGGTCTTTCTAAGACTAGCCTAACTTAACCACAAACATCTTTAGAGATACTTCCTCATTCTTATTTAACATTATATATGCTTCTTCTTCTCCTCCCTTCCACCGTTTCTTACACTAACATCAGAAGATGTTTTAGCCTTGTTCAACTAGCTATCGTTTACTTTCTTGTACACTGCTCCAGTATGTTATGCATGTTAACCTCAATTGACGATTCTTTTGCATAATTCTGTAGGTTCTAATAGTTACACGTCAAACGTTGCTTACATTCCCTCTAAGACTACCCTAACCTATCCTATCCCACCACCACTACCACCACCACCACCACCACCAATGCCACCCCAAAACCACCATTACGAGCACCACCACCACCACCGCCGCCACCACCACCCTAACCTAACCCAACAAAAAATCCATCATCACCAGCGTCACTATAACCTGCATAACCACAAACATCTCCAGCACCACCACCTCCACCATCACCAGCGCGACCATAACCTACATCATCACCAGCGCAACCAGATCCTGCACCACCGCCATATTGTGCAGCTATTGTATATAGTATGTTCGATATTTTTTCCATATCTAACCTGAGGTAGTTCCACGTTCTTTCGGAGTATTATTCACAACTTTAATCTGCTTTGATTTGTCTCCCTCCTTTATAGGACTTTTAAACTTCCAACAGAAGATGTCCTAACCATTGATGTTGAAGTCCTTATTACTGCTATTGTTGCCCTCTGTCACAGAATTTTATACAGCTGTATGACTCTTTTGCTTGGTTCTGTATGTTCTGGCGGTAACATCTCGAACACGACATGCAGTTTTCTAAGTGTAACCCCGCCTATTATGATCTAACCTGCTTATTAAGTGTTCTTTACAGCTTTATTCAACTTTGTTTTCCTAACCCTTTATAGATTTTTAAACTTATTACTAAAAGATGATCTATCCGCAGATGTTGAGGTACTTATAGCTCAATATTTTCAAGAGATATTCAGCAATACCCTTGATAGTATTTTAACACAATCTTCTGTTTATATAAAGTTAATGAGGGTATACTTACTTTAAGGTAGTAGGGTATACGCCTCTCCTCTTTTATCTGGGCTGGAGACCAGCACTAGAGTTAAAGTCTAGTGGCAGAGTTAACGCCTCCCTTTATAATTTCTATTTTTCTTCTTTCTTCCACAAGTATCATGAGAAGCACGGAGAAGCCAGGTGAGTAATTTTTTTATTTTTTCTTCTTTCTTCGACAGACTTCATTTGAGGCGTGGAGGAGTCAGTTGATTAAACTTTCATTTTCTACAGGAAACGTAACGGAGAAAATAATTATCTTGAGATCTAAGTTGCATTCTCTTATGCACGGCTTGCAACGTTGTAATGCCCATACGCATACGTAGATATTCCATCCTCTGCAATTACTCTCTTGTCATCATGAGGCGACAGAGCTATTTTATTAGATTCAACTGTAGAAACATTATGACGTTGGGATAGGATTAAATTCATAGGGGTTCTTAAGATTTTTAAAGTTTTAAGGCACTCCATATAGCTGTTGAAGCTGATGTATTGCTTAATGGCGTTATGTTTTATGCCTTTGATCTTTTTTATCACAGAGCCATCAATATCGAGAGCATACATTTTAGGTCTGAGACCAACGAAACGGCGAATGGTTTTACCACTTGCTTCATCTTTAAACTTTCCCAACACTTTCTTGTTTTGTGTGGAATAGCATATATGGTTAGCAGGGTAATCCGCTGTATCCAGATGTTCAAGCATGTGTAATTTATCCTGGTATATATCAGCTGTAGTCACTCGATGGATGAAGGAATCTGTATCCGTATATAACAGTTTAAGATTCTCAGCTCCATAATATGGAAGTAACACATCGTATTGATACGAATACATTAGCGTCTTGGAGATGTCTAGTACGCTCATACCAATGTATATAGGCTTGTTGAACACTATTTTACGAGAAGCCATATGAACAGCTGCGAGATTAGGACCGTATATAGTTCGATCGATAAATGTAGGCTTGGCTATTAGTTTTTCTAATGTTTTGCTGTTTGCTACAAGACGTATATCCATACGATTACGAATATTTTCCATTGTTTTTCCAAACATCGCATTATTGAAAAGTTTGTACAAATCCTTCTCGAAATCGTTTCTTGCTTGCTGTCGTAGGCGATTATTAAATTCGACGTAAGGCGTTAACCAACAAGATTGACGGAATTTTAGCGCTCGATGAATCTTTGACAGTCGTAGACCATGACTAAGAGCCTGTTTCAAGGCCATGTAATGTACCACATACTTCTTTCGACATCCAAGATGGGCAATTAGTTTCTTTGAAGAGGATTCCCCCGGTTTCATACTCTCAGGCAGAAAGGGTAAATCATTATGAAGTTCATGCAGCTCTGCAGGATATTCCACGTCAACCTCCAAGATATATCCAAAGGAATCATCCCCATTCAACGAACCGAGATGTATATCCTCAGGAGAAACCCACGTAAATCCACCATAAGAAGGGCGTGACACATAGCCCAACCGTACTGGTTATTGACGTCTTCGTACGTAATAAATGAGAGGGTTTACGAGGATCATACTGCTCCATATAGATGTTGTTAGCCTCCGCATACCGGTGAGAAACCTGGCATAACCCTCCTCTTATACCAGATTCAACCATGAGTAGCTGATCGTAATCAAGAAGCAATTCCAACTCGATTCCAGTATACAGCAGCATAGCATCCCATGTAAGTCCTGGAGAAGTAAAATAATGTGCAGGATCCACTTTATGAGTTTTCAGGGTTTGGTTTCTAAATGTCTCGAAGACATCCGTTAGGAGAAGAACATCCGAAATTAAGTACAAATCACTGTACTCGCCAAGGTTTCGGACGTTAAAGTGCTTCCACACGTTCAGAGCATGATCATAGTCCTCACTGCTGATTTCTTCACTGTTTAATCTGTTGTGGAAGGCATTCCTAGAAGGCAAACATGTATCGTTCAGGACATCCCACGATGTTACGTAATCATAGGGAAATACCCCCTTACGAGTCATCAAGCCAATATTCTCTACTCCAAAGTATTTCGCTGTTTCAGGATGCGTTTCAAGGTTCTTTGCAAGCTTCTCCAAACTCGTACTGAGGAAGCGGAAAGTACCCACAAACCGGAGTTTAATATCCCCAACATACTTGGAGAATGATATATAACTTTCCTCTGCATTTGGTATAACCTCTACTCTTTCGCTAGTACACCCCAGTTCCTTAACAATGAAATGAGAGTCATACCCACTCAGGTTATGCATGAAGACAGGTATATAATTAGGTGTTTTACAAGCCAGGTTACATTTATTGTGTAAAGGTCCTCTGAACGCCCCGCTTATATGTGAGTGATCGCGAACCTTCCAATTATCTTCTGTAAATTCATGTTCACACAGGTAGCATATTGTAGAAGCATCGAATGATTCTTGTTCTTCAGCTGTAAGATTAAGAGGTTTAGCAGATTTGTATAAGTCACTAATTTTATTCGCCAGATCCATCAAGCATTCCATAAACTTCTGTGCAGCGTCAGGCCCTCGGTAAACATACGGTTCAGTAGGAAGAGTTGTTTCTAGTTGTTCAACACTGGACGACGGTTTCACATAAACGCAAAAGCTCATAGGAGAACGACTTTGATAGGGAGTTGTGTAGGAGGTTTCAGGGTTAGAGGAGCAGGTATGGAGAGGGGTGAGAATGCATTCAAAATCTGCGTAGATAACATAAGGAAGTTTCAACATCCTCTCAACATTCTTGAATTTAACGATAGAATCATCCTTTGTAGGCATAACGCATCTAGCAATACCATGTTGTCTACATATTTCTCGGTGCTCTTCTAATTTTTTCATTCCACTTCGTCCATGTCGGTCATCAAAATGACTGAAACAACTTTTACATACATAAATTCGTTCTTTATGCTTAGTTTTCTGCCCACGAATAAGCTTCTCAAAATCCTTTATATACACATAGTGATGTTTGTCAGCTGAATCACTCAACAGAAGAAGGTCGCGGTGATCAGTTAATTCTTCATCAACCACCTTTATGGGAAACACTTCACATGTATCATCAACTCCAAACACATTTATGGACATATTATTGAGCTTTTCAAATTTAGCGATTTCGCCCAAGCTCGTAGGAAACGAAACACATGAGAAATCATATTTTTCTTGGTAATCCTTGTACTTCCTTACACGCTGAGCATCCTTTTGAATGAACTTTGCAAGAACAGCATACACAAAGCATTTCTCGTCACTATAATTCTGAGGGTTTATACAGGCTTTTTTCGCGTCCAAAGATGACGGTAGAGGAATATAGCTGCTCCCTCGAAGAAGATTATACTTGTTAATACGCAGTCGAACACCATCAACATTCAGTAGAGCTCAATTACTACCTTTCAGCTTACTTTCTTCCATTTCAGCACGCAGCTTCTCGAATTTTTTTTTTCCAAGATGGCATCCAAGTCGCTATCTAAAAACACGGCATGATTACGCGTTTTGAAGGCTTTGTTAGTGATATCCCCCACAGCATTCACAAACTTACATTCAGCCATAATGTTAACTTTCAAACTTTTATGAACCCGCAGCTCCTGCTGAACAGCATGAACTATGCGCTGCTTCGCCTGCTGTAGGTATGAAGAAATCAGCAGTGAGGACTATGATCATGCTCTGAACGTGTGGAAGCACTTTAACGTCCGAAACCTTGGCGAGTACAGTGATTTGTACTTAATTTCGGATGTTCTTCTCCTAACGGATGTCTTCGAGACATTTAGAAACCAAACCCTGAAAACTCATAAAGTGGATCCTGCACATTATTTTACTTCTCCAGGACTTACATGGGATGCTATGCTGCTGTATACTGGAATCGAGTTGGAATTGCTTCTTGATTACGATCAGCTACTCATGGTTGAATCTGGTATAAGAGGAGGGTTATGCCAGGTTTCTCACCGGTATGCGGAGGCTAACAACATCTATATGGAGCAGTATGATCCTCGTAAACCCTCTCATTTATTACGTACGAAGACGCCAATAACCAGTACGGTTGGGCTATGTGTCACGCCCTTCTTATGGTGGATTTACGTGGGTTTCTCCTGAGGATATACATCTTGGTTCGTTGAATGGGGATGATTCCTTTGGATATATCTTGGAGGTTGACGTGGAATATCCTGCAGAGCTGCATGAACTTCATAATGATTTACCCTTTCTGCCTGAGAGTATGAAACCGGGGGAATCCTCTTCAAGGAAACTAATTGCCCATCTTGGATGTCGAAAGAAGTATGTGGTACATTACATGGCCTTGAAACAGGCTCTTAGTCATGGTCTACGACTGTCAAAGGTTCATCGAGCGCTAAAATTCCGTCAATCTTGTTGGTTAACGCCTTACGTCGAATTTAATAATCGCCTACGACAGCAAGCAAGAAACGATTTCGAGAAGGATTTGTACAAACTTTTCAATAATGCGATGTTTGGAAAAACAATGGAAAATATTCGTAATCGTATGGATATACGTCTTGTAGCAAACAGCAAAACATTAGAAAAACTAATAGCCAAGCCTACATTTATCGATCGAACTATATACGGTCCTAATCTCGCAGCTGTTCATATGGCTTCTCGTAAAATAGTGTTCAACAAGCCTATATACATTGGTATGAGCGTACTAGACATCTCCAAGACGCTAATGTATTCGTATCAATACGATGTGTTACTTCCATATTATGGAGCTGAGAATCTTAAACTGTTATATACGGATACAGATTCCTTCATCCATCGAGTGACTACAGCTGATATATACCAGGATAAATTACACATGCTTGAACATCTGGATACAGCGGATTACCCTGCTAACCATATATGCTATTCCACACAAAACAAGAAAGTGTTGGGAAAGTTTAAAGATGAAGCAAGTGGTAAAACCATTCGCCGTTTCGTTGGTCTCAGACCTAAAATGTATGCTCTCGATATTGATGGCTCTGTGATAAAAAAGATCAAAGGCATAAAACATAACGCCATTAAGCAATACATCAGCTTCAACAGCTATATGGAGTGCCTTAAAACTTTAAAAATCTTAAGAACCCCTATGAATTTAATCCTATCCCAACGTCATAATGTTTCTACAGTTGAATCTAATAAAATAGCTCTGTCGCCTCATGATGACAAGAGAGTAATTGCAGAGGATGGAATATCTACGTATGCGTATGGGCATTACAACGTTGCAAGCCGTGCATAAGAGAATGCAACTTAGATCTCAAGATAATTATTTTCTCCGTTACGTTTCCTGTAGAAAATGAAAGTTTAATCAACTGACTCCTCCACGCCTCAAATGAAGTCTGTCGAAGAAAGAAGAAAAAATAAAAAAATTACTCACCTGGCTTCTCCGTGCTTCTCATGATACTTGTGGAAGAAAGAAGAAAAATAGAAATTATAAAGGGAGGCGTTAACTCTGCCACTAGACTTTAACTCTAGTGCTGGTCTCCAGCCCAGATAAAAGAGGAGAGGCGTATACCCTACTACCTTAAAGTAAGTATACCCTCATTAACTTTATATAAACAGAAGATTGTGTTAAAATACTATCAAGGGTATTGCTGAATATCTCTTGAAAATATTGAGCTATAAGTACCTCAACATCTGCGGATAGATCATCTTTTAGTGATAAGTTTAAAAATCTATAAAGGGTTAGGAAAACAAAGTTGAATAAAGCTGTAAAGAACACTTAATAAGCAGGTTAGATCATAATAGGCGGGGTTACACTTAGAAAACTGCATGTCGTGTTCGAGATGTTACCGCCAGAACATACAGAACCAAGCAAAAGAGTCATACAGCTGTATAAAATTCTGTGACAGAGGGCAACAATAGCAGTAATAAGGACTTCAACATCAATGGTTAGGACATCTTCTATTGGAAGTTTAAAAGTCCTATAAAGGAGGGAGACAAATCAAAGCAGATTAAAGTTGTGAATAATACTCCGAAAGAACGTGGAACTACCTCAGGTTAGATATGGAAAAAATATCGAACATACTATATACAATAGCTGCACAATATGGCGGTGGTGCAGGATCTGGTTGCGCTGGTGATGGTGGAGGTGGTGGTGCTGGAGATGTTTGTGGTTATGCAGGTTATAGTGACGCTGGTGATGATGGATTTTTTGTTGGGTTAGGTTAGGGTGGTGGTGGCGGCGGTGGTGGTGGTGGTGCTCGTAATGGTGGTTTTGGGGTGGCATTGGTGGTGGTGGTGGTGGTGGTGGTAGTGGTGGTGGGATAGGATAGGTTAGGGTAGTCTTAGAGGGAATGTAAGCAACGTTTGACGTGTAACTATTAGAACCTACAGAATTATGCAAAAGAATCGTCAATTGAGGTTAACATGCATAACATACTGGAGCAGTGTACAAGAAAGTAAACGATAGCTAGTTGAACAAGGCTAAAACATCTTCTGATGTTAGTGTAAGAAACGGTGGAAGGGAGGAGAAGAAGAAGCATATATAATGTTAAATAAGAATGAGGAAATATCTCTAAAGATGTTTGTGGTTAAGTTAGGCTAGTCTTAGAAAGACCGTAAGCAATGCTTTAGGCGTGAACATCATATATTCACAAAAGGATGAAATTTGATCATGAAAGCTTAACAATTGCGAAAAGGGTCCATATGTCCATTAAAAGTATTAAAACATACTAGAGACGTGAAAATACAGAAAATCCCAACGAAGCTGCAAAAATTCCTGAAAATCTCTAGAATACCGCAAAAATGGCTAAAATACTTACCAACTCCTAAAATAGCACTAATATACCAT
Organism: Tenodera sinensis; assembly: GCA_030765045.1. Lineage (NCBI taxonomy): Eukaryota > Metazoa > Arthropoda > Insecta > Mantodea > Mantidae > Tenodera > Tenodera sinensis. Next base: position 428,195 of record JAUKNM010000087.1, read on the forward strand.
GAAATGTTCAGAAATCCTTAGGGTTTGCATGTCAGAGGGTGTAATACCATTAAAGTATCTAAAGTTGTTGGAGAAACGTCTCCAAAAGAAAGTGAAATATCTATGCTTGAAACGACATGGTGCAAAGGTCAGAATAGGTTATAAAAGAATATAATGCTCGTGTAAAATGGGATGAGATAGGTTAGGTTAAGTCAGGTTAATAAATAGGAAGGTTTGTGCTCCCTTAGGTTAAGTAACGTTAGGTTAGGTTAGACGAATAGAAGTATGAGTCTTAGGTTATGTGAAATTATGAAAGACCATAGTAAAAAGAGTGGGAGCTAGGTTAGGCGAGCTTAGGTTATACTAATACAAGTATGGGGCTTAGGCTATGTTAAATTATGAATGACCAGAGTAAAAAGAGTGGGTGCCAGGTTAGGTTAGCTTAGGTTAGGCTAAATTATGAAAGGTCTAGTAAGAAGAGTAGCAGCTAGGTTAGCTTAGGTTAGGTTAAACTATGAAAGGTCTAGTAGAAAGAGTAGCCGTTAGGTTAGGTTAGCGTGGCGGTGTGGGGCGAGGTGTCATTATGTTGGGGGTATCATATACAATCAAGATGGAAAGCTCTTGCGTTAGGAGGTTTACACCGATATAGTGAACGACATACTCAACTACCATGAACGCTCATAAACATACATACAGTGCTATAGGCCATAAAAGTTATCCCTAGAGATTGCTTCAAACACCTACAACGTCCTGCTTCCCCTACAACCTTACCTAGTAATCCTTAGATCACGCATGGCGGCCATCTTGCCCATAAAAAACTTCGCCAGCTTCCCCCCAAATACCCTACTCATGGACTTCATCATTTTTCATTCTGATGAAGGCCATGGAGTATACAATGGCCGAAAGCTCAATGTCTTTAAACCTCACACGGCTGATCACCCGTGAAGCCTTAATTAATAACGCGCGCCGTGAAAGCTTTAAATCTTACATCTGAGGTATTGTTGGCCCTCCTTACCTTGGATAATAGAGGCTCTACTGTACATATATACTGTATATACTCTGTACATCAAGAGATTAGAGCAAATATAAACAAAGCCACGTGCATTTTGACTACAGCGCGCCCTCTTGACGCTTTCGCTGTCTATATAGTCCCTTTAAGATATACTGTTACTAAGGTCTGAAATCTCACTTAATGTTTGCTAAAGCACGAACCAAGTGTACTAAGCATAGTTAAAGTGTAAGAATACGCAGTTAAGTGAATCTGTAACCAGCCTAATTCATTCTGCGCGCGCATTATTCAGTATGAAAGTAACATGGCGGAACAAGTGAGTGTTGTGAAACAAGCACGGCAAACCGTTGCGAAGTGGTGAAAAGACAATAATATTGAACGTGTTTAACAAGTTCTGCGACATATATCTCGAACTTGCTATCGAAGACGTGATGAAATTAACATCCGAGTTTACTCGTGTGTCAGTTGCAAATATTTACAGCACATGCAAGGAAAAATCCTCAGTTGGTGAAGTCAGAACTCCCGGTAAAAAGCGACAACGTGCCAGCCAAATGTTGGATGTAGTTTGCGACGAATTTGTGAGATCGGCAATCCGTTGAAAAGTTCACGAGTTCTTTGTTAACAATTAACAATGAACTCTCCACCTTAAAGTGCTGTTGGCAGTTAACTCTGATCCCGATCTTCCAGATTTAGAACAAATTTCCCTCCATAAGCTGCTTCTGGAGATTGGTTTCGAGTTTGTGAGCAGGAAATGAAAAAAATGTTATTGTGGACAGAGATGACATAAGTAGCAGTTAATTTCCATGTGCTACATGTTATTTGGATCAAGTAAATATATCCTTTTAGTAGTGTATAATGTATATTATTCCTACGCGTAGTGGTAACTGTTGCGTCATTGCGAATGCACGTGGCCGCGGAGTGATACAAACCGGTGCTCTGTTTACGTCTCCTCTAATCTCTTGACGTACAGAGTATATATATATGCACGTATATACATAAAATGGGAGAGCCAGTGAACTAGGAATCAGCTGAGCTGTGTTTTTCCTGTATGTCTTTTCAGTATGGCTCGGAAGTTCATGCCCTAAAAACACTGAAATATGCATGCCAATATGCTCTTAAAAACTTGAAAATATGCCAAAAATATGCACTATTTAATTAAAACAATTAATGTTCCTTTGCAGTAGACAAGACGAGTTGGTGTAAATAATAAATCAAGTTACCTTATTCCATAGAGGTTGAAGTAGAAGTGGTCCTGCTGCTACTATTAACTGCTAAATTGCTAACACGCCACCAGCAGCGGCACAAATCACCATACAAAGTCCTACCGTATCAGGCAAGACTTACGCAGACATGACAAACGGAAGCATAAATTCAAATAATAATGAAACCACACAACTACTTTCTGCTATGGAACAGATGTTCAAAAGGTTTGAAAAAACTGTAGAAAAAATTATGGACAAAATGAGGGATAGAATGTTCGATCTCATCAAGACCATCGCCAGCAGAAAACAAAATGATTAACTCACTAAAAATTTCATCATGGAATGCCAACGGCTTGTCTCAACGCAGACAAGAATTAGAATTATTCTTAAAAACAGACGATATAGATATCATGCTTATTTCTGAAACAAGGTTTACGAACAAAAATTATTTAAGAATAGCAGGTTATGCAATATACACCACAAAGCATCCCTCAGGTAGAGCTCATGGCGGAACTGCCATTACAATAAGAAATTAAATTGTTCATCACGAAATGCCTAAAAACGATAAAGACTTCCTACAGGCTACAAGCATAAATGTAACCACACCAAAAGGTCCCTTAACTATATCGTCCATCTATTGTCCTCCTCGACATTCCATAAACAAAGTGGCATTTGAAGCGCTTTTTGAGACTCTAGGCCACTCTAGGCAATAAAGTCATAGCAGGCGGTGACTGGAATGCAAAGAATACATATTGGGGATCTCGTTTAACCTCCACCAGAGGTCGACAGCTCTATTTTGCAATAGCAAACAATAATTTAGACCTTATCAACTGGAGAACCAACACACTGGCCGTCGGATAGAAACAAAATACCGGATCTTTTAGACTTCTTTATAACAAAGGGAATTTCACCAGATTATGTGACAATAGAGTCATGCTTCGACCTGTCTTCCGACCATTCTCTTATAGTAATGATGTTGAGCACCACTAGCTTTGAAACAACGACCATTCACTCTGAGTAACCGATACACTGACTGAGATCACTTCAAACAAATCATAGAGGATAACATAAACCTAAACGTTAGCCTTAAAACATCTGAAGAAATAGAAGAACACGTAGCCAACTTTACCACGCTAATTCATTCTGCTGTGTTGAAGGCTACTCCAGAATTGAACCATAATAATTCCTTAACTGTTAATAAATATCCACAGATTATTCGCGAAAAAATAAAGGAACGTCAGTAGTAATAGTCCCGGATTAAGCAATTGGATTAACGATAATCCTGCCGCTAGGAGCGCTAGTGTCGCCGTTAATCCGCGGATTAACGGCGACACTAGCGCTGTTGTAACTAAATTTTTAAATTTTCCCGCCATGAACCTCCCTTAATGCCCTTAATCCTGGGATTACATTTTGAAATTTCCCGCCTTGAACCTCCCTTAATCCCTTAATCCGCGGATTAACGGCTACGGCGCTAAATTTTTAAACCCCCTTAGGTTTAAGAAAGGTGCGGGAAATTTGAAATGGAAGGATTAAGGTGATGGTGGGAAATTTGAAAAGTTAGCGCCAAGAGCGGTAGGATTATCGTTAAGAGAGTTACTTAATCCGTGGAACGGTTTTATGGAAGATAAGGAAATTTTTTTAAAAAACTAAAAAGGTGCGGGCACTTGGAGAAAGGAGTTGCGATGTGTCGTTGAGGGAGGTTGGGGAAGGAAAGAAGCAAAGGATCATGAAGCAATAGGTAAACATGGGATGCGGAAGTGACGTCTCGGGATTTCATTGGTGAAAATAAGACGAGATGAGATTGGAGGCTAGGATTGAAAAATGCCGTTGATTTGAGGGAAAAAAGGAGCGTTGCGATTGGATGAAAAATGAGGAATGAATGGAGGGGGAAAAGGAATAAAAAGGGAGGGTAAATGAGGGTGAAAATTAATTGCAAGGATGATTGCGATAACGATAGCGTTGCTGACGTTAGGGTTAGCTAGCGCAGAGAACAGTTGCGTTAGTTTTGGGAGGTGTGGGTTCGAGTTGAATGACAAAACGGGTCATTTGGAAAATGTGACAAGATGTGAAAAGGATTACGAATTGATGCCTAATTGCACGTGCGAGTACCGAAAGGGAAGTGGGTGTAGGTTTGGTTCTGATTTTATTAATTTGGGAACGCTGAAGAATGTGTACAATTGTTTAAAACCGATAACGCGATGTCAGAGGTTTAAGAGGTGTTCAGGGATGATGTATGGTAGCGTGAAGATGGGGCAAGTAGAATGTCCGGAGGGTTATGTGGCAAATGAAAGTTGCGGGTGTGAGAAAGGAAAGAGGAGGGAAGATGGGTGCAAATTTTATAAAAAGCCGGTGAGAATGTACGCTGGCGACAATAGTTCGATTCTTGTGGAGATGGTGGATTGTAGTTTGTTGATGGACACGGTAGATTTACCGGAGGGTTTGCAACTGGAATGGAAATTGACCCCGGAGGAAAGTGAACTTGTGTTAGCGTACAGCATGGTGAATGAGATGAATTCCTACTCCGAAAATTACGGATACATATTTGGCGAATGTGGTAATGGAGAGTGGCAGTTAAACCTAGGGGGTAGAAGGGTAAGTGGGAGAGTAAAGAGGTCCTCAAGATGGACTGCGGAGGGGAATTTAAAAATAAATTCCAAATGTGAAGGAAATGGCGGGGTAGCGGGGAGGGTGTCGGTGAACAGCATAAGAAAAGCAGCTTCGGAGAGGTGTAAGAAGGAAATAAATGGAGTGAAACAGAGGATGAGAAAAGAATGCGATAGCAAGATGAGGGAAAAAAAGAAGGGAGGTTGATGCAACGAAGAAGGAAAAGGAAGAATGCGAAGAAAGAGCTACGCGAATAGAGGAGATGATGGAAAGAATGAAACAGGAATTGGAAAAGAAGCATAACGTGACGAAGCAGCAGGGGTTGGTGAATAGAATAAAAGGAAATGTGGTGAAACTGATGGATGAGTTTGAAGCGTTAAAACAGACGATTTCAAATTCGGAAACTGCATGTACGCGCGGAATTGATGAATTTCCTAATTATGAAGGAAATTATGACGAAGACACAATTACCAAAGAGGGAGATGAGGAAGCTGTTGGAGGGGAGGAAGAGTTGCTGGAATACGAGACGAAGTGAAAGGATAAAGCAGATGAAAAAAACAAAATAAAATATAAATATCTAATAATACAGAAACTTTTGCTTGTGTTTTTGGATTGGTGAAGTGTGAGAAAAAAAATGTTTTTATTATTATTTTTAATACTACCAGGATAAATATGTTATTAGTTTTATTTTTGATTATTATTTTATTTCTTTGTTTTGGGACAGCAAAGAACAATAGATGAAGGAAAAGGAGGGCTGTGAAGGTAAAATGAATAAGGATAAATAAAGATAAACACAGTATAAAATAAAAAAGCTTGGAAGCGGATATTCTATTGCAATAAAAATTGAAAGTGCAAATTGTTACATTATTAAAAATTTGTAAGTACATATACAAAATACAAGATTTGATAGATACCCTCACACACACACACACACACACACACACACACACACACACACACACACACAGTACACTTTAGCGTATTGCTTTGTTTTTATTATTTTTTTTATTAACACAGATGATTTGCAAATATTTCTGGAACAGTTTATTTTAAATACTGCAGATTACCTTTAGGGCACCTGCACAAGTTGTGACGGATATGACTGAATGGGTTAGGGACCTCGTTTAGAGAAGAAATGCGCAATGCCTGACAATATAGGGACCTTGCCTGCACAATGACCGGAAGAACGTCGCATTGACGAAAAACGGGGTCCCGAGGCAATTTATCATCATAAAATGTACTACCAGAAGTAAATGGTTTCCATACACAGCAATAGTAACAATTTTGGCTGAGCCATCTAAACTTGCAATCAGAACACGTCCACCTTTTTTTTTTTTTTTTTTTTTTTTTTTTTTTTTTTTTTTTTGGCTTTATGGGTTCCATAAGTACTGAAAGAAAAAGCAAAGCTCAGGATCAAAATTAAATACTGCGCAACAAGTTTAGGTGAAAAATAAGTGGGATGTGTTTAAGGAGGTAAACCTGAATACAATTAGCACCGATATTTAGTATCAGGAAAATAAATGCATAGTATAATAAGGTACTCACCAGAAATTTGCAAACCACACTTACAACTCGCAACTATCAAAATAGTTAACAAAAAGCTAAATACAAAAAAAACCACTACAGTGTTATATGCTGCATAAAAAAAATAAAATGTCACTGAATTGTTGCATTAGAGGAGCACTTGCAACACGGTTGCACAATGAGTAATAGTAGTTAGGAAGATGTTCGCTGTTTCTTCCGCAGAGGGTGAGGCGTATGTGCAGCGTTCCTTTTATTTGCGAGGCGAGCCACTCGCAGCCGAGCCTCGCGGGTAACGGGCGCTAGAATAGGAACTGCCAGGTCGGAGATTTGTTCTTCTTCTTCGTTTTGATCGTTTAGCTGAGGGATGTTAGCAAGCACGGCATCCCATCCGTCGTTAGCGCACCCACCAGCCGCGCACCAACCACTGCTGTGTTGGAGCAGAATGGTGCTCGCATCCCACCGTGGAAACAGATTCCGCCGAGCTGTAGACGGATAGAATGCCGCAGGAGAGCACGAGAGGACTCTTAGAATCGCTGCAGGGGAAATGTTGTCAAACTGAGGGTTGAGGCGAGGAGGGGAAGATACTTGTCTTTGAGGGGAAATAGGTGTGAATGCTTGGTAAATAAAGGAAGCAGAAGAGGAAAAGCTGTTTGGGGGAGGAGGAGAAGGAGGAGGAGGAGGAAAAGAAGGTGAATGAGGAGAGAAAGGTTGAAGCTGGATAAGATCGAGGGACTCCGGGTCAGAGGTGTGAGAAATGTTTGGCAGGGGCGAAGCAGGCAAAGAAATTGGCGTAGAGGTTACGCGAGGTTGAGGGTCGATGGATATTGAAGCACTGGCTGGAGAATATGCTGGAGAGTGTTGTTGAGATGACCACGGGAAAGGGGGCGTAGCTCCTGCATACGCTGAGTTTATAAAACCGCTGTCGGTGCTGGGGAAAGAAGGCTGAGAGATGGGAGGAGGACGAAAAGAAGGTGAATGAGGAGAGAAAGGTTGAAGCTGGATAAGATCGAGGGACTCCGGGTCAGAGGTGTGAGAAATGTTTGGCAGGGGCGAAGCAGGCAAAGAAATTGGCGTAGAGGTTATGCGAGGTTGAGGGTCGATGGATATTGAAGCACTGGCTGGAGAATATGCTGGAGAGTGTTGTTGAGATGACCACGGGAAAGGGGGCGTAGCTCCTGCATACGCTGAGTTTACAAAGGTACTGGAGAAATAACCGCTGTCGGTGCTGGGGAAAGAAGGCTGAGAGATGAATGAGTTGTGCACTGAAACACCCCAACTGTCCTGGTTGCTGTTTGGCAAGGACTGCTGTGCCCAGGATAGCTGCGGGTGGTAATTCTGAAAAACAGGTGAAAGCACCTGGACTGAAGAACAAGAAGAACAATTGTTCCAGTGGGCGTAGTAGTAGTAGTAGTTTGGCGGCGTATTGGGAATGACTATTACCGAAGAAGAAGTGGAAGAATCGCTCCAACGGTTGTTTTCCTGCAGTGGGAGCTCCTGGTTGCTGTCTGTGAACGACTGCTGCGGCTGGAAAACAGGAGAATCCTCCTGGACTGAAGAAGCAGAATAATCGTAGCGGGCGTAGTAGTTTGGCGGCGTATTGGCAATGATGCGCACCGAAGAAGAAGAAGAAGAAGAAGAAGAAGAAGAAGAAGAAGAAGAAGTGGAAGAATCGCTGCAACGGATATTTTCCTGCAGTGGGAGCTCCTGGTTGCTGTCGGCGAACGACTGCTGCTGCTGCGCCCAGGATAGCTGCGGCTGCAAAACAGGGGAAACCTCCTGGACTGAAGGAGAAGAATAATCGCAGCGGGCGTAGTAGTTTGGAGGCGTATTGGGAACGACCTGCACTGAAGAAGAAGACGACGAAGAATGGTTGCAACGGTTGTTTTCCTGCAGTGGAAGCTGGCCGAAGCTGAGGTGAAACGTAGGCAAAGGTGCCTGTGGCGCAAGATTATTATGGTTGTTCGTGGAGATGTGAAAGGCCGCAAGAGCGTTCACGACGTCTTCAGGGTGATTGTGTGCTGCAACGTTGAAGACAGACTGTTGCTCTGTGGTGAGCAATTGCCTATACACGCGTCCAGTAGACGGCGAACAGTAAAAATCTTCGCTTGACACGGTGAAGGGTTCCATGTTGACCAACCAAGTACCACGACAAGACTGAGAATGGAGCTAGCGAGGGAAAAACTTGCGAGTTTAAAAGGACCGGTAATCAGCACAGGATTTCCGCCAAGCAATATGGCCGATGCCTTTAAAGTTCTGGGGGAAAGCGCACATGGGAGAATTAAACGGGTATGCAAACGGAAACTAATTAGCGCGAAAATCTTTAAATGTGGTTTTGCGGTAGACGGTTTGCAATTTAACACCATATCGAAACCGGATGTACTGGCGCCCGAGTGGCGAGACCGGCAGCTGCGGCGAAAGGCACCCGATTGCAACTTGGGAAGTTGTGGCGAGATAACCCGCTGGACTTGCTAATGAGGCATTTAACGGACTGCGCAACCGGAAATCGCGGTCGCGATAAGCAGCCTTTAAAAGAGCGAGGCGATAAGCGACTTGCACAAGTGCGAATTGGACGTTTTGAAGTGGTTTGCGTTGAAGTAATACGACTGTTATAACACTATAACATAAAATCATACCGTATACGTATTTAAACAACAAAGAAAAAGTTTTTTTTTTTGTTTTGCGATAAACCGAGCAGGACCATTTTTTTTATTTTTGTTTTTTAGTTTTTTGGTTTTTGCAGAGCGCGTGCAAAGAGTTTTTGGAAAAGTGTGTGTGTGCGCACAAAAAAAAAAAAAAAAAAAAAAGGAACAACAAAAAAAAGGTTTAGGAGGAATCGCTTTAACGAAGCAGAAACATGGAGCCGCAACCGGGGGTAAGTCAAGACCTATCCTTGCAGCCAACCTTTGAAATATTAGGGCATAGGCAGAGATCCATGAAAAGACTATTTTCAGGCTTTACCGAAACAGAAATTTCCGTGAGCCCTACCCCTAGAGATGCAAACCCCGAGCAATGGGTGGCGCATTTAACGACATTCTAAATTTTGCCAAGGAGAACCTTCTAGACAACGAACCCAGTTATTTAGGAATATCGATATCCGACCAAAAGGAGACGACCAAAGCGTTTAACATGAGCGTGAGGCGCGCAGACCAAGTGAACGCAGATGCCGTCATTGAAATCATCGAAAAGGTCATGCAAAGCAACCAACAGTTGTTGCTAAGCGGTCCCCTGAAAGTAACTTTCGTGTGGACCAAAGACGTCGCGGGTTCGTGTTACCGACCATGCGATGCCTGCAGCGGGAACAAAGGCATCGTAGAAATTAGAAACAAAGACAAATTGTGCTTAGCAAGAGCCATTGTTGTTTCCAAAGACAAAGCGGATCGATACGTGAATTATACCACGATGAGACGCTCAGAATTTCTTAAAAAACAAAAGGCGGAAGCTCTGTGCCAGCGCGTGGGGAAAAGCAACGTCAGCTGCACGATAGATGACGTCAGATGTTTTGAAACGGTGTTAAAGGGCTACGCGGTGACGGTGTTTGGCGATCATACGGGCAAGGTCGTGCTTTACGCGTCCGATAAGCAATGCGATAAGCACATCGACGTCATGTTTCACGAGGGGCACTTTAACGCCATCGTCGACCTTCACACGACTTTTAAATGTAGATATTATTGCCGCCAGTGTCACTATCCCTCGGCACACAAAAGAGAATACCATAGGTGCGAAGCAAAGTGTTGCAAATGTCACCAGCAATGCGATGCCCGGTTTGATGCTTACATACACTGTACTGCGTGCAACAGAGACTTTAAGGGACCTACATGCTACACGAACCACTCCAAGAAAGGCGCATTTTATCCCAAACAGCTCTCGGTGTGCGACGTGGAGAAGGTGTGTGCGTCTTGCAATAAGCTGGTGAACTTGAGATATAGAAAAACCTCACACGAGTGCGGGGAAAAATACTGCAAACATTGCAAGACACACGTGGATTCTAATCACTTCTGCTTTATGCAGCCGTATGCTTGCAAGAACAAAAGCAATCGATACGTTTTTATGTTCATAGACTTTGAGTGCACTCAAAACGTACCCTATACCGGTAAACAGCACACTTACCAGCATGTGCCTAACTTGTGCGTGTTATACCAAGCCTGTCCACTTTGCATCGACGAACGCCGCAAGATGGCGTACTGTACCGAGTGCGGCGCCAAAGAATGGGTATTTACGAGCGATCCCGTAAAACAGTTATTTGAGCATATCACGCAGCCGAGGTTGGAAGCCTGGGACGTCATCGTGGTGGCCCATAACCTCAGAGCCTAAGACGGCCAATTTTTCTTAAAGTACATGGTGGAGCATTTAAAATGGGCGCCGGAGCGTATCATGAACGGCAGTAAGATATACCGAATGAAATACGGTGACGTCACCTTTATCGACTCGCTCAACTTGATACCCATGTCTCTGTCTCGCTTTTCCAAGACCTTCGAGTTGAAGGAATGCAAAGGCTATTTTCCTTATTTATTTAACACCAAGGAAAACGAGCACTACGTCGGACCCATTCCCGACCCAAAGTATTACTGCCCCGAAGGCATGTCGGTAGAGACCCGAAGAGCCTTCGAGCAGTGGCACCAAGAAAATGAGGCCTCCGGGTACGTCTTCGACATGAAGGCGGAAATGGTGACGTATTGTAAGATGGACGTCTTTCTCCTCAGTCAGGGGGTTTCCAAATTCAGAAGGGAATTCCTAGACGAGAACAACATAGATCCGTTCAGGGAATGCGTCACCATCGCTCAGGCGGTCATGTGCGTGTACAGGAAGCGCTTCATGCCGCCGAAAAAAATTGCCCTCTTACCCGCGGGCGGGTATCGACTAGCGGACAGGCAGTCTCGAATAGCATGCATATGGCTCACTTGGGTGGAGCTACAAAATAATATTGTCATTCAGCACGCCATGAGAGGACGAGAAGTGAAAATTGTCGGCCACAAGGTGGACGGGTACAGAGAGGAAGACCGAAACGCGTACTTCTTCCACGGCTGCTTCTACCACGGCTGTCGGCGATGCTTTTACAATCGCCACGCCCCCATATACAACACGGCCAACGAAACCATGGCCTCCAGGTTGGAGAGCACAGAGGTCACGGCCGAGATCCGACGGGCCGGGTACGTCGTGGTGGAAACGTGGGAGTGTGAGTTCAACGCCGCCATGAAGGCCGACAGCGAGCTGGAGCGTCACGCCAAAGACTTTCCAGTACCCGAACCCATGAACCCTAGAGACGCCTTTTACGGAGGCCGCACCCACTGCACCAAGACGTACTGCGAGTCCGAGGGGGACCGCAAGATCTTCTATTACGACGTCTGCAGCCTGTACCCGTTCGTGAACAAGACCAAGTCCTACCCCGTGGGCCACCCGAAGATCCACGTGGATCGCTTTCCGCGCCTAGAAGACGTGCCCGACGGGCTGGTCAAGGCGAAGGTTCTACCGCCCCAACACCTCTAACACCCGGTGCTACCGGCGCGCATCAACGGGAAGCCCCTGTTTGCCCTATGCCGCGCTTGTGCGGAGGCGGAGAACCAAGCCGAGTGCGACCACCGCGACGACGAGAGAGCCCTGACGGGCACCTAGGTGGTCGACGAAGTCAAAGTCGCCCTCGAAGACGGCTATCGCCTCCTCCAAGTCTACGAGATCTGGGAGTACGACCCGGCCACCGGTGGCAAGGGACTGTTCGAGGACTACGTGAATCAGTTTCTGAAGATGAAGACGGAAGCCTCCGGTTGGCCTTCGGGCTGCGACGCGCAGGAAGCGAGAGATCGGTACCTCGGAGAGTTCTGGGAGCGCGAAGGCGTCGCCCTAGATCCCCGCGCGATCGCACCCAACCCCGGTCGGCGCGAGCTCGCCAAGCTGATGCTGAACAGCTTCTGGGGAAAACTGGGGCAGAGGGACAACCTTCCCACGTGCGAGCTCGTCGACAGGTACGATCGACTCCTGGAGCTGCTCAACGACCCGGGCGTCCAAGTGCAGACCTACATGTCCGTCACCAACGACATCATGTACGTGGTGTGGAGGTACTGCGAGCAGAGTCCCAAGGTGAACCCCACCGCCAATGCCGTCGTAGCGGCATACACCACGACCCACGCCCGCCTGGAGCTCTACTCCTAACTGAAGTGCCTCGGAGAACGGGTGTGCTACTTCGACACCGACTCCGTCGCTTTCGCCGCCACTCCGCGGGACTGGGCGCCGTCCGTCGGGCGCCTCCTGGGAGACATGACGGACGAGCTGGAGAAGTACGGACGGGGCTCCTACATTTCCCGGTTTGCCTCGACGGGGCCGAAGAGCTACTGCATGGAGATTTGGGCCCCGGAGACGGGTAAGACCTTTACCGTGTGCAAGGTGAAGGGCATTACCTTGAATTCGGGCAACTTGCAGCTGGTGAACGCCGAAGTGATTCGCAACATGGTGCTCCGGGACCCCGACAGAACGGTGACGCTGACGGGGACCCAGATATCGAGGAAGCCGTCGTGGACGGTGGTGACGGAACCCTGCGCCAAGACTTTCCGCATGCTGGTCACCAAGCGAGTGCCGTCCGAGGGCTTCGACTCTTCTCCTTTCGGTTACAAAAGGGTTAGGCATAAATGAGACACCCGGTGCGCCTTGCGGGTCAGTTGGAACGAGGGTCCTGCGGGAGAGACGCGATGCGACGACGACGGTCGGACTTGCGGCGGTTTCATTTTCCCAGCACCATGCTGGTGGCGGGGCCGTCGCGATGCGGAAAATCGACCTTCGTGAAAAACCTCATACGTCACGCCGACCGCATGTTCGACAAGCGCCCGAAGAGGGTGCTGTGGTGCCACCCTCCGGAGTACTCGCCGAGGCTCGAAGACTTGCCTGGGAAGTGCGAGACCCGTCCGGGCATTCCCCAACTGGAGGATGTGGGAGAGAACTTTCTCGTCATATTGGACGACCTGATGGCGGAGGGCGGCGGAACGAACATGTCAAATTTTTTCACCAGCGACTCTCATCACAAGCGCTTCGGAATCGTGTACATTCTGCAAAACGTGTTTCCGCAAGGGCAGAAATATAGGAACATATCTCTCAATGCAAACTACATCGTGGTCTTCAAGAATAACAGGGACAAAATGCAGATAGAAAGACTGTGCCAGCAGATCGAGCCCAGGAACTTTAGGTTTCTGCTGGAGGCTTTCGAAAAGGCTACCCGACACCCTCACGGATATCTGGTGCTGGATTGCACGCAATACACGCCCGACCTATACAGGTATCGAAGCGGCGTCCCTCCGGACGAAACGTTCTCTTATTTTGTTGCAAACTGAGACCGTGGATCCCCCCCAAAAAAATGAATAAATTTGCATTCGCTATATATATAGGGTGTTTGTGGACTCCACGTGCATTAACCGGGTGTTTTTTTTTTTCAACGTTAAAATAAGGCGCGTTGGGCAAGGCGAGCCTCATTCCCGTGCCATCATGGTTAGAGGTAGGTTGAGCATTGCCAAATTGAGCAGCCCTCTCATAGCAAGACAGCATGCAAATTTGAAGGCCATAGCCAGGGCAAAGGCGCCTCGGCGCAAAAAAATTGTTAAAAAATGCCGATGGAGATCTGATAAAGGCCATTTGCGAAAGCATACTCAACATGAGCAGAGGTCACGTGCAACTTCCGCAAAAGTGCCTCACTCGCTTGAAGAGATGTAAGGCGTCTTGGAGGAAGTTGGTAGACAAGCGGGTGCCCTTAAAGAAGAAGAAGAAAATATTGATTGAAAAAGGAGGTTTTCTGCCGGCGTTTCTGCTACCCGTATTGGCTTCGCTGGGTAGCGCTCTCGTGTCCAAATTTGCAGGATGAAGTACGGGCGAGAGATCGTGGTGGCACCGCAGCCAAAAACCGCGGAAAAGCTTCACGTCATAGACAAGAGCATTTCTAGACTAGCTAAAGAAATAGAGAACGTACAGCGAGCCAAACTGCCTGCCGACGAAAAGTGGCGTCTGGTAAAATATAAATTGGGAAAGTATCTGGATCTGGTGTCACAAGTGAGACGACCCTTCCTTAACAACCACAAAGACGACGACGGCGACGACGACGATGCTTACGAGGACGTGGACCGAGACGTGCGGGTGAAGCAGGAGGTCGCTCCTCGAACGATCAAACGAAACCCTCTATCCCCTCGAAAGAAAAGGAAGACAAAGTCACCCACCTCCACATATCAATTGCGCCCCCGCCGTTGGCTGCCCCTGTAAAAAAAAATGAAGGAATGGACGGAGTTGAGACGATTGTATGCCAAACCGGAACATTATGCAGGCCTGGGAACGGTGAAGTCCCTGCGAAAGGCCACCGGAGAGTCAAAGGCCAACATCGAGTCCTTCCTTCGAACCCAGGACAGTTACACTTTGCACAAACCCGTGAAAAAGCAGTTTCCCACCAGATACTATCACGTGACCAATATGGACGATCTCTGGGAAGCCGATCTCAACGTCATGAGCAGCGTGAGAGAACATAACAAGCCGTATGCTTACATTCTCACAGTGATCGACGTATTCTCTAAATACGCGTGGGCCGTTCCTCTCAAAACAAAACTTGGCTCCGAAGTGGCGCAGGCGTTTCGTTCCATATTTTCTCGGCGCGTTCCCAGGGTTCTACAGACGGACAAGGGAACCGAGTTCACCAACAAGTCGTTTCGCGACTTTCTAAAGAAGCACGACGTGCAACATTACACCACCAAAAATTACGTGAAAGCCAGCGTCGTGGAATGATTTAACCGAACCCTGAAGACCAAGATGTGGAGGTATTTCACTCACAATAACACTTACAGGTACGTGGAGGTTCTTCCCGCCCTTCTCGAGTCGTACAATAGTTCGCATCACAGGTCCATAAAGATGGCACCCAAGCAGATGAACGAGTCCAACATCTTGCAGGTGTACCGCAACCTGTACGCGGACAGGCGCCTGCCGCGGGCAAACAGACCCAAATATATCGTCGGCGATCACGTGCGCATTTCCAAGGAAAAAATGAAATTCGACAACGGGTACGAGCAGAACTGGAGGAGCGAGATATTCGAGATAGTCGAGGTGGTTCGCGGTCGGCCCGTGGTATGTAAGTTGAAGGATCTGGCCGGAGAAGCCATTGACGGCATATTTTACACCGAAGAGCTGCAAAAGGTCGCGCTTCCCGAAACTTTCAAAATTGAAAGCATTTTGCAAACTAAAGGCAGAGGGCGCAACAAACAGCTGTTTGTGAAGTGGAAGGCATATCCGGCCAAATTCAACTCGTGTGTTCGGGCTTCGACCGTCGATTCGGCATGATCAAGACCAAGCCGTTCTCTCTCACGCTGGTGAGCAATGCTTCTATGGAACACTACCGATAACACCACGGCAAGATTCTCAAACATCTTGCCCGAGAGGGTCGCTCTGCAGGGGGAATGGGAGGTCGCTCTGCAGAAGGTGAGGTATCCGGTTAAATTTTACAACGTCGCTCCAACCGAAGCGGGTGTCGTTGGCACCAAATACACCATGACGCAACTTCCCACGCAGTTAAAGTTCAGCTTGGAAATGCCGCAAGGCATCGTGCACCGGCCCAAAGACCTAGTGAAACTCGTCAACGACGTCATTCTGGAACATTTGTCGGTACCCAATTTCTTCATCTTGCACGAGCACACTAACAAGGTAAGCGTCAATGCAGAGATCGCGCATCCCGAGCTATTGCCCGACGCTCCCTTCCAAGGGTTTGTCGAGAACGTGCTGCACACGGCTGTACCCTACACCGTCGGCAAATACGAAACCTTGAACGACGCACCCGCGCAGAGACCAAAGCCGACGAGACCAAAGCCGACGAAACCCAAGCCCACCGAGACAAAGCCCCCGGCGCAAAATGCCGGAAAACCCAAACCTTACCACCAACAGCCACCTCCCACTGTCCCCTCAGCGCCGCACAAGAGCGACTCCAGCACGGTAGACCGTCCTCCGCCCGAGGCGCAGGACCTCCCTGCCAGGGCGGTCAAAGAACCGCATGTCATTCACAGTTTGATGCTGATGCCAGCAATGGCCAAAATGCTAGGTTTCGATCCCTATACGAACGTCGTTTTGCAGGCAGGACCAAAACACCTGTAGATCCGTATATGGGGTTTCCTTACGAAATGTTCATCTATTGCAATCTAGTGACCCCGCAAGTGGTGGGAGATACCTTCGCGCAGGTTATAGAGAGCGTAGCCGTGGAATACGAGAGAAGCAATAACACTTACATGACCGACGAAAAGACGTTCTTCCACAAAATTGGGTCCCACTCATTCAACAGGACTTCAAGACGGTCAACATAGATATAAGGAACGGATATGGCGATTTCTTGCCATTTGCCGACGGATTTTCCTCTACTATAGTTCTCGCCTTCCGTCCCAAACCGCAATAATGGACGTGCACACCGTCACGGAGTACTATCTTAAGCAGGCGGGTGGCGCATTGGACGATCCCGATTTCGTTCTATACAGGGGCAAGCGCTACCAAAGAGGCAGTGGACTCTTTTCGCTCTTGGAGGACTCTTCAGAAGGGTGTTACCCTTTCTAAAGAGCGGGGCAAAGGCTGTCGGGAAGGAAGCGCTAAAGGTGGGCACTCACGTGCTCTCCGATGTCGCCACCTCGGGAGCAACGCCCAAGGAGGCTCTGAGGCAAAGGTTAAAGGAGGCCGGGTCCAATTTGAAGCGAAAGGCCGAGGAAAGGATCGATGCCATGCTCGGCTCCGGATTCAAACGCACCAAGAGAATGAAACGAGGCAAACCCCGCCGCGTGAAACAGTCGAAGCTGAAACGCGGAAGGCGCAAGGTTCAGGACGTTTTCTCGTAATGCCTGAAGAAGCCGTTCTCATGAGTTCCGAACTGGACCTCTTCAAGGAGGTGCCCGTTCAGATGAGCATCGAGGAATCTCGAATCATATTTCTAAACCCTCAAAACACGTTAATGAAAAATACGCCAATCACCTTTCATTATTCCGGAAATGTAGACGATTACCTGGACCTCACTTTTGTCGTGCTCGAGCTCGCGGTGCGCATTGTAGACGACCAAGGAGCGCCCATCAAGTCCGAAGTGAACGCCACTTTTGTCAACAATGCATTAAATTCCCTGTTTCAACAGGTCGAGGTATCGCTCAACAACGTCATCGTCTCCATGCCTCAAGCCGGCTATCCCTACAGAACTTATTTCGAGACGCTCCTCAATTACTCCCAAGATGCCATGAACAGCAAGCTAGAGTCGTCCCTCTGGAAGAAGGACACAGCGGGCATCATGGACACTTTCGTCGCCAATGCAGGCTTTCAGTGGCGTCAAGGCTTCACCAAAGGCAGCAACGTCGTTCAGCTCATCGGCCCCCTGTCGAACGCCCTATTCAGACAGGAGAAACTCCTGTTGAACAACGTCAGCATGACCATCAAGCTTACTCCCGCCTCGCCACAATTCTATTTGTTTTCCGACGTGGCCTCCTTTAAGGGCTACGCCGAAATCCCGTCGGCCACCCTGCGTCTAAAAACCGTGCGACCCTCGCCCACCATCAAGCTGGCGCATCACGCCGTGCTGGCCAAGAGCAACGCGAAGTATCACCTCAAGGATGTCAGCTTTCACGCCCTCAGCATTCCGAAGGAGTCCAGGGCAATGACGTTCAGCGACGTCTTCATAGGGCAAATTCCCAGAAGGGTGGTCGTGGCCATGGTCACCGACAAGGCTTATTCCGGCGATGTCACCAAAAACCCGTACAATTTACAACACTACAACATGAACTCCTTTCAGCTCTATGTCAACGGTCAACCCGATCCGTCCCAACCGCTCCAACCCGACTTTGCAAACGGTCACTATCTGCAATGCTTTCAGACCCTGCAGGACGGTCTAGGAATTCATTTCAAAGATGAAGGGCATTCCATCTCCAGACAAGCATACCCCTTAGGATATACGGTAATGGCCTTCGACCTCACGGCCGACATGAGCGCTAATGAATCTCACATGTCGGGGCAACGCCACGGCACCGTCTCTATAAGCATCGGTTTTGCCAAGACCTTGACTGAACCAGTTATACTTTTGGTGCTGGCGGAAATTCCCCGCACTCTCGAAATTGACGCCAACCGATCCATTCTGGTATCATGAACACCTTTCAAATACAACAATTTTTATCCACATGCCCCTCCACGCGTCCTCACTTTTTAGGCGTCTTCCCCTCCGATAAGCTTCCCAAAATTCACGTCGTTAGAAGATTCCCCTTGGCTCTAGTAGCCAACACCGATCCCAGCACGCAACCGGGCAAGCACTAGGTTTGCATCTTTGTACCAAAAAATGGTCGGGGAGAATATTTTGACAGTTATGGAATGGGTCCCCTCTTGCCCCATTTTCTTCAATTTCTAAACAACCTCTGCGGTCCCCGATGGACCCCTAACTCCAGAAGGCTGCAAGGTCATGACAGTACCACCTGTGGGCATTACGTCATCGATTACCTCTCCCACCGCTGCTCCGGTCTTCCTAAGCGCACATTCTTTTCCAAATTTCACGTCAGCAATTACGCACACAACGATCACATCATTCTCAGAACCTACAAACACGTATGCCGTGCCAAGTGCTCTAACGCTCAACAGTCTTGCCAACCTCTGCAGGTAAGTAGTTACAGCATTGTAACGTCATACTTAGCAAACCACATATTCGCACATATCATCTCTCTCTCTCTCTCTCTCTTGTGTGTCTGTGTGCTTTCAGAACGCGCTCCCGTTGCTATAAAAACAACCCGCAGTCGCACCGGCGGTCGTCAGTACCAGTCATGCAGAACGCGCAGGCAGACACGCCATCCAGGTGAGTGCTCAACCGACTTTTTTTTTCTTCTGGTTCTCTCTCTCTCGTTTCACGTGCATTCCAAACGGTTCATTTCTCTCTCTCTCTCCCCCTTGTTTCAGTGCAAACGACGAGAGCCATGCAGAAACAACCGATGCCGACGTCACGCAACTCGTCAACAGCGACAGTCCCGCTCCAACACAACAAGAAGAGGATAAGCACCAACCCAGCACCGTAGTGGGTCCTCTGTCGGACATCTACTTCCTAAATCCAAAACAGAGCAAATTCGTGTGTGTGGGTTTTTCGCCAGTGTCACCGCATCAGCTGGTGGTCAGGATTGCATTGTGTGGACAGCACAACGCAGTGGTCCTGGGTTCCACACAGTGGCACAATCTCGTTGATGTTAAGGCTATCTTTCAACGTCGTTTCGAAGCCGGACAGGGCCCTCTCCAATCCTATCAACTTAGCAACGGCGTCCTCTTTGTCATCAAAAATGTATTTGGAAAGCTAAAGATCGTCCTCAAAGATCTGCAAGGGGTCACCGTCACGCTCAATCATCAAGAGTGGATCGCTCTGGATAACCTGCAGCGAATTATCACAGACATTCTCCATCACAAAAAGAAAGAGGAGGTTGACGTTCAAAATCAGATAATGGCCTACCGCAAGTACATGCTTCACCTCCATGCTACCGGTGTGCCCTTCCACACCATGAATTTCACGCAGTTCACCAAATATATACGCTGTGCTAATTTCAGAACTTTCCTGGAGGCAGAGCTTTATCTCAAGTTTGAGTTTGCGCAAAGCATCCAAAAAGTTCCATCTTAATTTCCATCTATTTCTCTCTCTCTCTCTCGCTCTCTCTCCACGCGCTCCTATGCTCGTGCAATCAGTCGCTTTTTCCATCTTCTTAGCAGCAGCATCATGGGATATAAAAATTTCCTCTCCGTGTACTGCAAAGGACAAAAGGTGTTTAAAAACTACGATAGAGGGGCATCCCTGCAAAAATGCTCCTTATGCTCTGCGCTTCGTCGATAACACCTACGAGGGAAAATTCATCACCGTCAAGATTCACAGCTGCGAAACCCAAATCCATTTTGTGGTTTCCAACATCAATTTCAACGACATCCATTTCAAATCACTCTTGCGGCGAGATGAGGGCAGCCACGAAGCCAACGAGGACCAGTGGTTCGAATTCCTTCCCTCAAGGGGTCTATTCATCATTTTCTACGAGCAACAATACATCTCGGCAGACGAAATGCAGCAAATGAGAAACCAAGAGCGCATGTGCCTCGGCAGATGCTTAACGGCGCACTTGGGCCATACTCCAACCTATATTATGGCAGATCACATTCGATTGTTTTATTCAAAAAGCAACGGTTGGTGGTAAAATCTCAACGGTTTCCTGTCACACGAACAAAAAAGGCTCCTCCTCCGGCGCATGTATCCCTTCCTCCCTGCGGTTTCCCACGGATGTGTGTTATCGCAATCTCCTTCCCCCTCCAGCGCATGTATGTTATCTCAAACCCAATTAGCGCTTCCGCCGCATGCCTCTTTATCACGCTCCTCCTCCTCCGTGCGGTTTCCCACGGATGTGTGATATCGCATGTGTGTTATCTCAAACCCAATTAGCGCTTCCGCCACATGCCTCTTTATCTATATATACGTCTCATTTTGCCTTCAGTTGGTACTCAGCTCTCGTGGAGGAATGTCCGGTAAACCGTGTAAGACCTACCACTGCTCCGCCTGCTTTCACCCTTTGTGCAGCTGCAAACTCCGTCTTCGTCTCACGCACATGTGCACCAGGTGTCAACTTGGACTATACGAAGATCTCTCCGAACTCAGCGCGCAAATCCAACAGTTTCTCCGCAAGTACCGCAACAGATGCTCCACACCAACTGCCCCTGCTACTCCGTGCTCCTAAAGTTTCTGGAAAACGGACGACGCATCCAGGTGCTGCTGCCCAACGAACGACAAGTGTTGCTGCAGAACGGCAAAGACATCTTTCAACGATATCCCCCAGCCGACGTCGACATCGTCTGGAATCAACTTTCCATACACGCCCAGCAGGTTTGTGCTCCTTTTCGAAGGTGCAAGCTACATTACAACCTACCCTCACAAACCACTCACATCGACGGACCTGCCCCGTTTGTCAAAAACTGTCATCTGTGCCAACATGTCCCTGGAAGTTCTTAACGAGCTAGGAGAGCTATCCCACAGCGCAGACACTCAAAGCGTATCTTCGCTTCAACAGAACGTACCATATCGCGTCGTGGGCGTTAAAACCCTCGACACAATTCACGGAATCAAACTCGTCGCCAAACTAGACAACGACTCCGAAGTGTTCCTACCAACCAGATTCGCTAAGGCCTCTACCGAACTCATCAACAAACTCAACTCAACATCCTTCTGCATCATTTACGGAGGCGAAGAAAAACTTCGAAGTGGCTTCAAAAGGTACATCGTCAAGTTTACCCCTTATACCCAAAAATAATGGCCTGTCAAACAGATCCTTTCAACGTGGGAAACAATCTCACCATCAAACTCCTCTTCAACGCCCAACTCTCTAGCAAAGGAAATCTTCCCTCTCCCATACGCATTCTCTCCTCCTACACTACCTTCTTCGGAAACGTCAAAATCGTCACCGTTAAACTCCACATCCAAGATGCCGACGTCATCCACATCTAATGTCTACCAGCCAAAACTCACTCTCGTCAACAAAACGCTCGCTGCACCATATTCCTCGGAAACAGCAAAAATCCTGCTATATGCAACAGAGTAACCAACTCGGGATGCTGTCTACCCGCTATAACAACGACGTCATCATCCCCATCTCCATACCAACCTTCGACCAGGAACTTGACCAAAACTTTTCCCACCTAATGCTCTCCTGCATCACAGAACCTCTCTGCGATTCATCAAAGTTTCGCATCCACAG
Source organism: Tenodera sinensis (assembly GCA_030765045.1). Classification (NCBI taxonomy): domain Eukaryota; kingdom Metazoa; phylum Arthropoda; class Insecta; order Mantodea; family Mantidae; genus Tenodera; species Tenodera sinensis. The sequence continues at coordinate 450,226 of JAUKNM010000087.1, forward strand.
CAGCAGCGAGGACGAAGAAGACACCCAACCAGCATCCAATCTCCAGTGCACCACGCAGTTCAAAATTGTTCTAGTGAAGCAAAACACTTAAGAACTTTAGTGCATTCAAAAAGTGATTTTTTTAGCTTATAAAAGCCATAAACATATATCTGTTCCTTAGTGTTGTTTTTTTCATTAAAAACAGTTGTATGCTAATCTATTACGCAATTTATCATTCACTGCTTTGTTTTTAACTTGTAATAAAAATATTTTTTCTGTGTTCAATAAAACAATAATTTTGTAATTTTTCAATGTATCTTCTCAATAAATAAATAGTCCTGATTAAGCAACTGGTTTTAATGGTAATCCTACCCGCTCTTAATTTTCAAATTTCCCCGCCTTCATCCTTAATCCCCGGATTAACGTGGCGCTAAATTTTCAAATTTACCACCGTCACCGTTAATCCACGGGATTAAGGAGGATTAAGCAAAGCTCAAGGCGGGAAAATTTAAAAATTTAGTCACACGGCGCTAGTGTCGTCGTTAATCCGCGGATTAACGGCGACACTAGCGCCCCTAGTGGCAGGATTATCGTTAATCCAATTGCTTAATCCGGGACTATTACTACTAACGTCGACAACTAAGAAGAAACTGGCAAAATAGAAGGTATCCTAGCGATAAAAATTTATTTAACGGATCTTCACAACAGCTAAAACGACTGATACAGGATTTTAAAAATCAGAATATCCAGGAATACTTGAGAAATTTAACTCCTACAGAAGCTACAGATTATTCGCTCTGGAAGGCCACAAAAAGTTGTAACAACCAACGGAGCCGATACCCCCACTTCAAAAAAAATGATGGCACTTGGGCAAGAAGTAGTCGAGAAAAGGCGGACCTATTTGCCGAACATCTTTCTTCAGTATTCAAGATGCTCTCGGGCTTCGAGCCAGGTGTAGTGATGAAAAGACATCGACGTTTCGGGAGTGTACATCTCTCCCATCTTCAGGATGAATGACTAGCAAGAGTGTTTTCTACTCGGTACCTAAGTACTAGTCCCTTCACTCTTGCTAGTCATTAAACATTTACCGAAACGAAAGGCCCCTGGGCCAGACAGCATCCCGGCGGTAGCCTTAGCTAACCTACCCGAAGATGCTATCAAACTACTATCCAAAATCTTCAACTATGTGCTAGAGAAAGGGTAGTACCCTGACAGATGGAAGTCAGCTATAGTCGTACACTTTCCCAAGAAGGGCAAGGATCTCTCGAACCCACAGAGCTACAGACCAATTGGTCTACTAAGCATTCTGGGAAAACTACTCGAAAAATACTAAAACGCCTAAATGCACAACTAATCAAACAAAACATAGCTATAAACGAACAATTCGGATTCCGCGCTCGCCATTCCACAACCCTGCAACTACTGAGAGCCACAGAACACATCACGCATGGGTTTAACTTCCGAAAATCGACAGGCTCACTCCTACTTGATGTAGAACGCGCGTTCGACAGAGTTTGGCACGCGGGCCTGCTCAAGAAGCTCAAAACACTCAATATACACGACTCTCTAATCAAACTAATCGCAAACTATCCACACAATCGGACATTCCAGTCCAGAGTTAACAACCACCTCTCTTCCCCCCGCCCTATAAAAGCGGGAGTCCCACAAGGAAGTATATTGCGGCCGATTATCTTTAATATAACAATGAACGATATCCCGAAAACACACAACACGAACTTATTCATCTATGCAGATGACACGGCAATTGTAGCGCAATCGGGGAAAGTCGAGTTCATACAGAGGAGGCTACAAAACGCCCTTAACGAGCTACAGGATTGGTTCACCAAATGGCGAATTAAGGTGAATGCCAAGAAAACGCAGGCTATCATATTCACCAAAAGAATCAACCATAGACTAGGAAAACACCAGCTTCCACCACTCACCATATTTGGAGAGAACATTGAGTGGAAAAACACAGTCACCTGGTTAGGGCTTAAAATGGACCAGGGACTCACATGGAAGCAGCATATATTCCAAATAAGGGGAAAAACGAACGCCCAATTAGGCAAACTATATCCCCTTATAAACATGAACTCGCAACTAAAACTCAAAATGGGACTAACATTATATAAGACGCTTATCCGCCCTATACTCACTTACGCTGCTCCGGTTTGGGGTTATGCCGCAAAAACAAATATGCGCCTACAAAGACTACAAAACAAAATACTACGACTGGTAGCAAAAGTGTCACTGCACCAGCGGACTTATTACACGACGAACTAAAAATGCACACGATAGAGCAATTCATTAAAAAGCTATCACACGATACATATAAACACTTGCATAAACATCACAACCCTTTAGTAACGAACCTAGGTAACTATACTATGGAAATTTATAAACACGCTAGACCGCTAGCGCTTTTCGACAGAAATCTAACTCCAAGTAACACGGAAGTAGAGGAATTCTTGAACAACCTACTGCACGACTAAATGAAACATTGACAGAGGACTGTTCCCTCTCACCACACAACTAAACCTTCGTTATTCCCTGTTTCAGACCGCAGCCTGCCATAGAGCCCTACAAGCCCTCGGCGACTGCCGAGGCGGACCGGGAGAATTAGAACTCCCACCAGTGTCCTACGTGCGCGGTGAAAGCGGGCCACCGTATGGTGAAGTAGGACACTCCGACGACACGGCGAGACCAGGACAAACGCTGATACAAGACCTGCCTGTCTCGGGCAGACAAAGTAGAAATCTAGCACTCATATCTCATATTAAGCATGTGTAAAAATCACTGACCATTAGCTGATTCTAACGACTTGCAGGTACATACCTGTGCAACACTATACATAAGCCTAAATATTGCACGAAAAACATATTTTGTACTCTAACACTAACATTAGCTTATTTCATAACGACTTGCAGGTTTCACCTGTGCATCGCTAGATATAAGCTCAAATATTGCACGAATAACTTCAGTTACACTAACTCTAACATTAGCAGATATTAAAACGACTGGCAGGTAAATACCTGTGTAACACTAGATATAAGCTCAAATATTGCACGAATAACCTCAGGTATGCTAACACTAACATTAGCAGATATCATAACCACTTGCAGGTTGCTAACACTAACATTAGCAGATATCATAACCACTTGCAGGTAAATACCTGTGCAACCCTAGACGTAAGCATTGCACAAATTACACCATGTTACGCTAACACTAACATTAGCACGTACCATAACGACTAACAGGCCTATGCCTGTGCAACCTTAATCATAAGTAAGCATAATTGCGTCTCATATTAACACCAACTTAACAACGCATGTAACTCTCTTGGTCATGTCCAGGTTTCATGGGCATTACCAAAAAGCAACATCTGACTCGCTCGCATGTACTTCATGTCAGCTTAAAGCTTTCAATTACTAACCGGGGTGCTATGCGGGACCCGACTAGGTGCACGAAACCATTAGCATTGCACGAACTAACACGTGGAGAGGTTTTTTAGTGAGTAACCCTCCCCCTTCAGGGCGCAGGGACCCTCACACTGTTGGCCTCAGCATGTCGGCCTCCGCCTGTAACGGGTTTTTCCCCTCCACGGTAAAAAAAAAAAAAAAAAATTGCTAGTCATTCATCCTGAAGATGGGAGAGATGTACACTTCCGAAACGTCGATGTCTTTTCATCACTACACCTGGCTCGAAGCCCGAGAGCATCTTGAATATGTTCGTCGCCAGGAAAGCTTCAAATCATATTTTATATCTTTCTTCAGTATTTCAACCCTTTCCTTCGTGCATCCAGAAAAAAGACGAAGATGAGATTAAGGAATATCTCTATACTCCATTTCAAATGGCACTTCCAATTCCGCCTAAATTATATAGAGAGACATGAACAGTCAAGCCAGTTAAATGTAAAAAAGACCCCAGGATATGATCTCATCGCTGGACGAATGCTTCAGGAGCTACCATTTAAAGCAGTCATTTTCATAAATTGTATGTTTAATGCTATATTAAGGACTGGTTACTTCCCTGGAGCTTGGAAAATGGCACAGATCATAGTCATTCTAAAGCCAGGAAAACCTCCACATGAAGTAAAACCTTACCGACCAATTAGTTTGCTCCCAGTGCTTTCTAAATTATTTGAGAAGTTACTTCTCATTAAACTGAAAACTCACTTGTCTTCACTGATTCCCAGCTTCCAGTTTGGATTCCAACCCCAACACTCCACAATTGAACAAATACATCGAATAACTGAAGTAATTAACCACGCATTTGAACAACGACAGTACTGCTCAGGAGTATTTCTTGATGTTAGTCAGGCACTTGATAAAGTTTGGCATACTGGACTAAAGTTTAAGCTGAAGAAATCTTTGCCACATCCTTTTTATGTGTTATTAAAATCTTACATAGAAAACAGATATTTTCAAGTAAAATTCCAAGATAGCCTTACAGAACTTCATCCTATTAAGTCAGGCATACCACAAGGTAGTGTACTAGGACCAATTCTATACATATTGTATACTGCTGACCTACCAACAAAAGAAAACACAACTATAGCAACTTTTGCAGATGATACAGCCATTCTGTCAGCTCATGAAGATCCTACTACTGCTTCCCAAATTGTACAAGACCATATTTCTGACTTAGAAATTTGGCTTAAGAAGTGGAGAGTTAAAGTTAATGAATCTAAAAGTCACCACATAACATTTACACTGCGTAAACGCTCATGTCCACCTGTTACTCTTAACAATCAGATTATTCCAGAAGCACAAGACGTGAAATATCTAGGGATGTACATTGACAGATGACTCACCTGGAAAAAACACATATGCACCAAACGCAAACAGTTAAATTTAAAATATTCCAAAATGCACTGGCTTCTTGGACCTAAATCACAACTCTCAGTGACAAGCAAACTAATCATCTACAAAACTATACTGAAACCAATTTGGACATATGGAATTCAACTATGGGGTACAGCAAGCAACTCAAACATCGAAATACTAGAACCATTGGTAGGATCCCCTGGTACATCGGTAATAAGTACATCTACAATGATTTTAAACTCCCAACAATCAAACAGGAAATTGCAGCATACAGCCTGTCCTACCAAAAGCATCTCTACAGTCATCCCAATACACTGGCAATAAATCTACTTGACAACAGCAGCAGTACAACAAGACGACTACAGAGAAACCAGGTCTTGGAATTGCAGTACAGATTTGCACCCAAATTATAAGCAAATTTATGGCCAATGGGTCATAGTTTGTAAAAGTAATATGTTATCATTGTTACTTATTGTTCAACTATTGAATACATTGAAATTTTGCAAGTGTATAAATAAAAAAAAAAATAAATAAAAAAATAAAAAAAATAATTTAAACCACCCATGATTATGTTAGCAATAGAACGGCACTCAGAATCAAGAGTTTCATCAACAGACAACCACACAAACTGATCCGCTAATTCATTTTGTATATTTGACAGTATGTTATTGTAATAATGTCCGACCTAAGTCTTGCACAGTGTACTTTCTTCAGGCATATGTTGTCGAGTGTACTTGGCAAGAAAGGTTTTAAATGTCGGATTATTAATTTTAAACAAGGGAATATCAGCAGCCAAAAATGCTTGGCACAAGCCATAGGAAAATTGAGTAACCCTACTTCCTAAACACTCTACTAGCCGTTTTTGAACAGGTTCTTTGTTTGCGAGTTTTCTGATTAAATTCTCCTTATGTTTTGCTGTTTATGTGCTGAACTATTTGAAATCTTTTCTCACTCCCTACATTTTTCTCACACGCTCCACAAAACAGTACCCTATTATCTGTATTCTGTAGCTATTAAGTCACCCGAAAACTCTTTCTGTAAATTAATTAATTTAGCACTCGAAGTTGGTTTTATTTTCGGCATTTGAAGAGCTTTTTAACATTTTATATGCCTAATTTAATTTTGTGGGAACCAGTTCACAATACTGTTACGTTTGAAGACCATGATACAACTGCTGGTGGACAGGCAAGCGTTGCTATAATCGTGCTGCTCAAGACGTTGACCTGCACTCTATCTTTAACATAAACCTCTCTGATAATGCACTGATTATTCTCTACGCACATACATATAATGAAAGGGTGGAAACGGGATTCACTACATGAGAACATGACTCAAAATTAGTTCTCGCCACCTAACGAATTGCATCATCATGTGCAATACTACCAATATGAAAAATATTATCCAGATGGAAAAAAATAATAAAAAACCATAAAAATCATTAAATATGCAATATAGGGGCTATAATATTGAAATCTTCATGAGTTGTATCATGTGCAATACTACCAATAAGAAAAATATTATCCAGATGGAAAAAATAATAAAAAACCATAAAAATCATTAAAATATGCAATATAGGGGCTATAATATTGAAATAATATGGATTTATCAAAATCAAGAAAATATGCAGTTATATGCACTATAAAATCATGTCCAAATAACTGAAAATTCCATAATTCGTGCACATAACGTAAAAGCATACATTTTTAACCCCTAAGAAAAAAACATGCAAATGCACGAACTTCCTAGCCCTACTTATCAACATTCATTGCCGTCTTCGGTTCTCACACTTAAAACCCACCAGCCAGGGCTGGATTTAAACCTGCAACCCTAGGATCAATAGGTCAGCATCTAACCAACTGAGCCACCCAGAATTATGGTGCACATGCAACTACACAACATTTATAAAACAGCTTTTAGAGGCTTTACTAAAAAAACTTTAGGAAAGAAGCTGCTGAAACTGGCCACCATCATTGTCCATACATTTTTGGAACTGTGGACTGAGTGGTAATGAGAAAGCTGATTTTCTTTCAAAAAAGGGTACCAGTAGTGTGCAGAAATCTACTCGTATAGTTAATCTACCATTTTATGCAGCTAAAACATTAGTCAACTCTGAATACAAAAAAAATATTGAACAATATTACTATGAAAAATCAAAGAATAAAAGATAGGAACTACCAACCATTCAAACAGTAATTCCTGAGTATCCTCGAAAAACAGCAGTTGCAACCTTCAGGTTGATTACAGGACATGATTGTCTGGCAAAACATTTAAACAGAATTGGGATATATTCTTCACCACTCTGTCCTCTATGTGATCTGGAAGAGGAAATGGATCGAGACCACCTTTAAATATGCCCAGCCACTTCTAGTGCCCCATCCATCAGTGAAAAATATTGGAGAGCAAGAGGATTAATGACTTCATTGTCAGAAATCCAGCATTAGCTAACAACATATTACTTTGGGTTATTACACTAAATTCACACACATTCACAATCCCAGCCACACTTTCAGACCTAAGGAGGCTGGGGAATAATCCTGGCTAAAGAAAAATTCCCACCCTTCAGCCAGGAATCGAATGTGGGACTGTTGGATTTGAAGATTAACATGCTAAATACCAGACCATAGAAGAGTTGGCAGATATTTTGTTTTATTTGTTCCAGGGTCTTGCACACTTGCTTTAATTTACCCTAAAGATAGAAATCACAGGAATTAGGTCAGGGAGTTCTGTCCTCAAACACACTTCATTTAAACCAAAAAGGTGAGTGGTTAATAACACTCACAACACTTGCTTATAATTTTCTGGAACATGTTTCCAAGGCCTGACTTTCCTTCATTATCAACCGCACTTCGACTGGTTCTCCCTGGTGTGGATGGCGATGTTATCTCTGAGGTCTCCTCTGGTGGTGGTTCAAGGAGCTTGCTGAAGATATCTTTCTCGGGGATGTCGAAATTGAATACTCTGTTTCTATTTTTCAAAATGAAGACTTGTTCCCACGTGCACAGCTCTTGTTTTCCTGTTATGTGTTTGAGGAGCTTTGGTTCTGGCTTTATGCTGTGGTTTTCTGTCCAAAAGTGAGTGGCAATTGCTGATTTTTTCAACTGTTTGTTCTTTACGTTTCTGAAGTGTTCCTTGGATCTTATTTCTAAATTTCTTTTGGTTTTTCCTATATACACTTTACTACAGTCACTGCATTCAATTTGGTATATGCCAGATTTTTTATTGGGTGGGATGGCATCTTTGATGTTTGAGTTCAGTAGAGTTTTTATGGAGTAGTGGTTCACTGGTGCTAGCTGAATGTTCTGTTTTTTGAAAACTTTTGAATTTTTTGAAGGCCCAAGGATGGAATGTGAACTTCTTTAATGTCATTTTTGTTTCTGCTGCTGTGAGTGTCTTTTGTTTAGTAACTTTTTTGTTACTGCTCGTTTCACATTTTTGTCTACAAATGATTTGGGGAAGCTGCTTTTTTGTGCTATTTCAATTATTTTGCAATATTCTGCTTTGTATACTTCTGTTGGAAGGGGGATGTTCACCAATCTATGTGTCAAGCTATTGAGGATTGCCTGTTTCTGACTTCTTGGATTGTAACTATGAGCTTTTATGTAATTGTCCGTCTGTGTTAGTTTTCTGTGAATGCCGAAGTTTATTCTATTCTTGTTTTTGATTATTTACAAATCCAAAAATGGTAGCTTCTCATCACTTTCCAATTCCACAATGAACTTCATGCTTTTTTCCTGGATGTTTAGAAGTTTTAGAGCATCAACGATGTGTTTTTTGGGACTATTGCAAATATGTCATGTATGTACCGCTGCCAAGAGTTTGAACAACCATGGGAAACCTTTGGTGATCCTTATTTCTAATGTGCTCATGTAAATCCCTGCCAAGAAGGGTGAGAGAGGGTTGCCCATTTTTAAACCTGAGATTTGACGGAAATATTTTGTCTGGAACTGGAAGAAATTTTGTTGTGTGCATAGTTTGGTGAGTTCTATGTAGTCTGTAATTTCTGGTGATGACATACCAATTGATGTGAGCCAGTTTTTGATCAACGGAGGGAATTGTTTTAGTAGTATACTGGGGAATAGTGAATTGACATCAAATGAGACAAGGGTGTCCTCTTCTGTTAGTTCAAAGTCTTTTATGTGTTCTATCAGTTCATAACTACTTTTGATGCCCAGGCTGTCAAATTTAGGGAATGAGTTGAATTTGTTGGTTAGCCATTTTGCCAGTTTGTGTAAGTTGGTGAGTCTATGCTGGTAACTATAGGTCTCATTGCTATGCTTGGTTTGTGTATTTTGGGTAGGCCATATAGTCTGGGTAAGGTTGGGTTATCTGGTTTAACTAAATATTTGTGTGGTATTATGCTTGAGTTTGATATGTTTTTTTTTTTTTTTTTTTTGAAAGTTTGCATACAAGTGGTTAGGGGGTTTTTATTGATCACTTTGTATTCACTGTCCTTTAGCATTTCTTCCATTTTTTCTAAGTAATCTAATTTGTTCATTATCACTATTTTGTTCCCTTTGTCAATTAGTTATTAATCGACTCACCTTTATGGTTTAAATTGATTATTACAACACTGTTTTCAAACTTCCAAGAAAGAAGACACTTTCAATTGTTTTTTTTTATGCTAACCAACTTGCTGCTGGTGTTTCTAAACACACAAGTTGTGTGTGGGCAATGTTTGAGATGTAGAATCAGGACTCAAAAATTCAATACCACAGCTAGGATTTGAACCATGGCAGCAAGCTTTGGCCCTTCATGGGCTGTTGTGCTGGAGTTAAGAAAAAAGTGGTAGATCTTGTTAAAGCACACAATTTATGTCCAATTTTTTTTTCCCTTACAAAGTACCATTTCCAAAATATTCCTTGTTATTGGTTTAATTTTGAAATTGGTACAGTTTTTATAAAAATCAGTCTTTACAATTCAGCAGGAAAAGATTCTTTACATAGCGTACCGGAGATAATGTTCTTACTGAAAGATGGAAAGTTTGATTGATATCTGACGCTACTCTTATCTTCAGGGTCGAGGTAACAGAATGGAATGCATAAATCAACGTTCCTTTATCACAACATATTTATTCGTTAATTTACACTTTTAGCACTATGTTAATTAGTTAACAACTTTCAAAATTCGATAGAATCTACACTGGTTAAAAGTTTGGGTGTAAGTTACATGTTCACACGCTATCAGCAAATATACATCCTTTCACCTTGAGCATACAGACGCTAATGAAACTAGTTCCCTGGCGTCGGTATGGCGCAACACCGCCATTCTTTTGTATTCATCCGCGCAACAGTTCTCATTGGTTGAACTCAAAGTGACGAGAAAACAAAAATAAGTCCCTGATACACTCAAATTAAAAGAATTAGAAATTTACACACTCTTACAAAAATATTTACATGAACAATTTTCTATTGATCAATATTCTGTCTCATATGCCCCTTGTTTTGTTTTTCAAGTTGTCACCTCATTTACAATCTTGAAACACAATACAATACTTCTCCCTACTCCTATGATTCAACCACTTTGTACAATATATATATTTTTTTTTTAGTCTTCTTCACTGTTTATCTTTGTCCTTCGTTTTGACATGATACAGCATGTCTTTATAAATTTCACATATTCGATTACTACACAATGCATTCAGTTATTATACAATACATATCCAGTTATTGTACAACACATTTAGTTATTACACAATATGTCCAATTATTATACAATATATATATTCAGTCATTGTACAATATACCCAGTTATCATATCACATATGTTGTTATTATACAATACACCTTCAGTCATTATACAATACATATTCAGTTAGAAATTTACACACTCTTACAAAAATATTTACATGAACAATTTTCTATTGATCAATATTCTGTCTCATATGCCCCTTGTTTTGTTTTTCATGTTGTCACCTCATTTACAATCTTGAAACACAATACAATACTTCTCCCTACTCCTATGATTCAACCACTTTGTACAATATATATATATTTTTTTTTAGTCTTCTTCACTGTTTATCTTTGTCCTTCGTTTTGACATGATACAGCATGTCTTTATAAATTTCACATATTCGATTACTACACAATGCATTCAGTTATTATACAATACATATCCAGTTATTGTACAACACATTTAGTTATTACACAATATGTCCAATTATTATACAATATATATTCAGTCATTGTACAATATACCCAGTTATCATATCACATATGTTGTTATTATACAATACACCTTCAGTCATTATACAATACATATTCAGTTATTGTACAACACATTTGATTACTACACAACATGTCCAATTATTACACAATATATATTCAGTTATTGTACAATATATCCTGCTATCATACCACATATGTTCTGTTATTATGCAATACATATTCAGTTATTACACAATACACATTCAGTTTTGGCATAACGCATTTAGTTATTACTCAACATATTCAGTTATTACACAATATATCCAGTTATCATACAATACATATTCAGTTATTGTACAACACATATTCAGTTCTTATACAACACATACTCAGTTATTGTACATTTGACATTGACACAAATATAATTTAAGTGTTTCATGGTTTATTATGTGGTTTTTGACTTGTATTCATTGCTATGAGGAGAGAAAAACAGGATACAAATTTTGAGCTAATGATTATGATCATGTTTATGGCAATACTTTATTCAGTTCTTTGCCTTCTTTGTCTTGTAAGCTTATGTATAGGCAGGTTGTGGAGTCGGTTCTTAAACTCTGATGTTACTAATGGTACTAATTTTCTTAATTGGGTTATTATTCATTGTTGTTTGGTTCAACATTTCTTCGAGCTTAGCATTGGCTATATTCATCTTAATTCATGGGCATTGTTTTTCTGATTATGGTTTTCCTCACTTCACTAATTGTCATTTTTTTATCTCTTATTTCTATAAGAGAAAACTTCTATACTTACAATTATTCTGTAATTGTATTATTTTTCTTCTCAATTTACCCTCGACATCTTTGTTTCGAAATATTATATCTTTTTCATCATAATTGATTCATTTTTATTTTTGTTCCTGACATCCTTATGTCAAAAACATATTATCTTCCGTCGCTATGATTCATTTCTTTAATGACAATCAGTGTCCTCATCTGTCTTTGTTGACAATGCTCTTTGTGGTCGATATAGCCAATGACTATGTTGATTTTCTTCCTTGTTGTAATTCCTAATCTGAACATAATTTTCTATAAGTAACCCATTAAAAATTGTTATCTTCCTTCATCTCTACTACTCCTGCCTTACACATTCGTTGACAAAGACTATTTGGTCCTTTCTTTGTATGGCTTCAATTTATTTTTATGGTATCTTCCTACCAACTTGCCATTTGTATTCTGTAGCTCATATGTGTGGTCACCCAGCTGTTTTGTTATGACCAGTGGTTCCATCTCTCTCTTCGTGTAGCCATCATGGTGTCGATGTCAATTGTAAGTTGCTGAGATTTTGTTGTTTGTCATCCAGCCAGTTGGGACGAACTTAGTTGTTGTAATTTCCCTGAGTGTTGGTGGTGGTGGTTGTTTCTGTATTCTGTGCATCATCTGCCCTATTTGGCACATTTTCATCTACTTCCTGCTGTCTTATGTCGTTAGTGTACCATTGGTCTCTGCCCCTTTGGCGTGAACCTCTGTCATATGACGGTCTGTGGTTGTTCAAGTGTTCCCTACTGAATCGTATGTGATTCACTTGATGGGCATGGTCTCCTGGTCTTCCATGATCATATGTATACGTTCTGTATCTCGATTCACCCCTCGGTATCGTGTCGTGGTACCGCTGTCTTGTGTTCTCCATCCTCTCGCCATGATTATGTGGTTGTGGGAAATGGTGTGCCCCTCTCCCCCTTTCATGGGTACTCCTAGTATTTCTATGTTCTCCCTCACTCTGGTTGTTCGTAGCCGTGTTCCGGTTTAGGATGGGTGAGTTTGGGTGACCGTTCCTATGTCTATGCTCATTAGGCCGACCATTTTGTGTTTCGAAGGCTGTTAGCAATTCTATCATATCTGCAAAATCTACTGGCCTTGCAACAATTAACCCTGTTCTCACTGTGTCTGGGAAATGTCTTGTTATACTGGCAATTAGCTCTGCCTCCGACAAGTTGGGGTCTAATAGCTTTCCTTTGTTGGCTACTTTCATAAAATAATCGACTAGCGACAACCCTTTGGTTGGATCGTATCTACCTGTCGCTAGCTCTACCCTAGTTTGGTTTTGTTTAGCTGGGCCCCAATACCTTGATAGGAATAAATTTCTGAATGAGCTGTACGACTCATGACCAGCTAGTGTTAACCTGAGCCATTCTAATGCCTTGTTTTTTAAGCTTTTCTTAACTATCATCATTCATCCTAAGCTCGTTTGGTATCCTTTTCACTTTAAAATATTCTTCCATCTCTTTAACAAAGAGTTTTGGATCGTCTCCCTTCTCCTCGTCAAATGTAGGTGGTGTGATTTCATGTAATATGCTGTTGGTGTAACATGTGTTATGTGTTGTGTCATTGTTTGGTTGTGAACCTCTTTCTCTGTATGGTGAGTCAACATTTTGTACATTATTCAAATAACTCTCATCTTGTACATTACTTACATCTAAATCATCTTGTCTTTGTAATGCCTTCACAACATCATTTACATTAGCCAAACTTTCTTTCCCTTTTTTCATTTCTTCACAAATTGATTTCAAATCATTCTTTATTTCTAAGTGGCTTTGTTTCATATCATTTATAGCATCCTGTTGTGAAAGCATCACATCATTCATTGTCTTAATTTTAGGAATTACAATTTGTTCTACAGTTTCATTAATAATGTCTTTCTTTACTACCTCAATCTCTTTCCTTAATTCCTCAGTTATTTCTGCTTTTACATTTGTTATCTTACAGTCTACACTTATATTACATTCTGTTATTTCATCCCTACATCTAGCAATTTCTCCTTCTAACACAATCTTGTTTTCTCTCATTTCTGATTCTATCTTTCCCATCCTATCTCCTATAATTTCTATCCTAGTTTCTAAGGCTTCCTTTGTTTCATTTAAGTTTTTATGTACTAATTTTAAATTAGTTTCCATTACTTTCATATTTTCTTTACACTCCTGTCTTCCTAATTCTATTTTCTGTTCTAGGTTCTGTCTACCTAATTCCATTTGCTGTTCTAAGTTCTGTCTACCTAATTCCATTTTCTGTTCCAAGTCTTTTCTCAGTTCCTCCATTTTCTAACCTATCTCTTCCTTATTCTGTTCCAGTTTCTGACCTATACTCTGACTTAAACTTTGTTCTATGTCCTGTCTCAATTCTATGTTATTTTGTTCCATTTTCTGACCTAATTCTTTTTTATTATTTTCCAAGTCCTCTCTCACTCCCTCTATTTTCTGACCTATACTCTGACTTAAACTTTGTTCCAGTCTTTCAAACATGATCATCATTAACCTTTGGTCTTTGCTTATTTCCACCTGTTCCTCACTTCCTAATTCTATTTGATAACTAGGCCTATCTGCCCCTTCCCCCACTCCTGTTTCTATCTCTTTTCGCGACATTTTAATTTCTTTATCCAATTCACTTAATGTTGAAAGTCCCAATATTTTGCCACTTCTGAGTATCATATACAATGGAAATAAAATGTATGTAAAAACAAAAATTTTGGATCCTACTTTCTTTTCCGTTGATTCTTCGTCCAGTTATTTACGTCTCCTGGGTAGTTGGCTTCGCTAGATGATCTCCGGTGTTTTTCCTTTCCCACGTTGATTCTCCGTATATCGATGATATCAAACGATGTTTAATGGCGTCTTTTTCCTGCGCGATGAGATGGCGTCATTCGATGTTAACACTTCGTACTCGTAATTTTGCATTCCATTCTAAATTCGCGCCCCACGTTGGGTGCCATTTTGGTACAGTTTTTATAAAAATCAGTCTTTACACATCAGCAGGAAAAGATTCTTTACATAGCGTACCGGAGATAATGTTCTTACTGAAAGATGGAAAGTTTGATTGATATCTGACGCTACTCTTATCTTCAGGGTCGAGGTAACAGAATGGAATGCATAAATCAACGTTCCTTTATCACAACATATTTATTCGTTAATTTACACTTTTAGCACTATGTTAATTAGTTAACAACTTTCAAAATTCGATAGAATCTACACTGGTTAAAAGTTTGGGTGTAAGTTACATGTTCACACGCTATCAGCAAATATACATCCTTTCACCTTGAGCATACAGACGCTAATGAAACTAGTTCCCTGGCGTCGGTATGGCGCAACACCGCCATTCTTTTGTATTCATCCGCGCAACAGTTCTCATTGGTTGAACTCAAAGTGACGAGAAAACAAAAATAAGTCCCTGATACACTCAAATTAAAAGAATTAGAAATTTACACACTCTTACAAAAATATTTACATGAACAATTTTCTATTGATCAATATTCTGTCTCAAAATGATTACACTTTTCTCAAATGCTAAGTTATTCATTTCTTTCATTTTACACACCCTCCTCGCCATACAAAGAAAATGGAATTTGAGATCCAATACAGAGGTGGCCAGCTCTTAAATATTTGACTCGCTTAAAACCTACTTAATTTCCAAATCTCATTGTACCTACAAGGAAATACACAATAAGAAAATTTTTATGAAGATTATCCTGATTAACATCAAGTAGACAGAAGAATCATCTGTATAAGAGTGAGTAGAGAAAGTCAAGTGAGTGCAACAGAGTCTTTAATATACTGTGGCAGAATGGCCAGCTGATTAAGTTGTTCAAGGTGGAAGCTGTTGTTACATCTGCTTGGATTTTCATTTTCAAGCTGTTTTGAAGAAAGTGGAAGCCTTCAAAGGCAATCAGCATTCCCAAGTTGATTAGATTCCCTATATTCAATCTCCAAGTTGAACATCTGTAAGAATGTAGAATAATGTAGCAGACAGTTGCACTGTCAAGAAATTTTGGTCTTTTTTCAAACACGAGTATATGGATGAGAGATCTGTGGCTAACACCAATCTTCCATATAAGTAATTGTAAAACTTTTCCACACCCCTCTTGACAGCACAAGCTTCTTATCTATTTGAGAGTAGTTTTTCTTAGATTGTACAGCTGAACGTAAAGCCAAGCTAAAATGAAGATTTGCCACTCCAGGGACCATTTGCTGAAGCAATGGTTGACACTCCTGTAATTGAGGTACAATGTATCATTTCAACGTACCATGGGTTAAGGTTACTAGTGGTAGCTACACGTTCTTAGATGACACCTTACCAGACAGAAAAATAAGTAGAGAAAGTTCAACAACATGGCCACCATATTCACCGGACATAACCCCTGTTGACTTTTTGTTTTGTGGGGGTATGTTAAGGACAACATGCTTAGTTTACCAGTTCCTATATTGACAACCATAAGGTGCACATATGATATGTAATAGAGATGGTGACAGAAGAGATGTTATCAAATATATGGAGGGTATGCTGCTCACACATAATTATTATTTGAAAGTTATTTTATTTCCATTTAGTAACAAGTTCTCTGTTAGGCTGGGCCCCTGTCGTAATCAATAACTACAACTGCTGCTGGTAGTGCTTTGGTAAAGGCGAGAGTAGGGCTTGCTCCGATCTTATCAAGGAGTGAGTGGACATCAAATTTGGGGCGAGTTCCATGTTTGGCCTAGTTTGGTTCTGGTTAACCTTGATGGAACATTCTGACCATTATGATACCTGGACTGCACCATTTTATCTTTGGATAGGGATACAGGTCATATGGAGTAATGATTTTGTTGTGTGGGTCAAACAGGTTTCAGGTGTGCCACATCCTATTTCTGTATTCTCTTACATTCTCTGTTTAAGGGAGGGGAACATTGATTTTATGTAGACAATGCCTGGCAGAATTTACCTAATTTGGTGATAAGTCAACTTTATCTTAATACATGGTTATGTTTGGTAAAGTTTATTAAATGTTAATTTCCAAAAGTTTGTTATTTGTTATTATCTGCCAAGGAAATTGCAATGTTACTCATATTCACGCAATAAAGTCTAGTTCACAAAATGTACTGTCTAATACTTGGGGGGAGGGGGGGGGCCACTTCTTTCTCAGTACTGGTCCTGCCAATTCCTCAGTATTAGGGTCCCCATTCCTTTTGTTTCCTTTTTTTAATCCTATGAACTACAGAATATGAATAATTGCCACCACTATGACGTAATTCTCTGGTAGTAGAGAGAGTGTCGATCGGGGTGGCTCAGCTGGTTAGACACTGGCCTGCTGATCCCAAGGTCGCGGGTTCAAATCCAGCCCAGACTGATGGTTTTTAAGTGTGCTTAAAAACGACGGCTCCATATCAGTAGATTTACTAGCATGTAAACTAACTTCTGTGGGACAAAATTCTGGCACAATGGAAATGCTGATGTGATCCTGGCAATTGACAACGTTCGTTAAACAATAAAATAATTAAAGTAATTTAACTGGCCGCAGTGGTTATTTTCAAGAAGTTAGGTAAATGGTAGGCAGGGAATATCACTGTATTGTGTACTACAATTTGTTACATGTGTAATTTTGAAATTTTGCAATATGGTTACAGCACTGGATGCACTTATTTGCATAAGAGCAAACTGCTTTTTGAAGTAGCTATATGTGGGGGTATTCCGGCTCCATCTGCAGATGTTGCAGCCATTTTGGACAAGTTTCATAGGGTAAAGGACAAGGTCATTTTAGAATTGCATGGTTGAATGCAAAAAGGCTTTGGCCAAATTGAGCAAAACCTTTGCTGATTCAGGATCAAGGGTGACACTGACTACACAGTAATTAAGGACGCTTTTGGCATATGTGATGCACTACATACATAGACCTGATTATTTTGCTAAATACTTTCCTGATGTTTCGCTTGATGTCCCCTTACCCCAACTGCACAGAAATTTCTATCATGATGCTCAAGTTCTATGCATTAAGAAGCTAAATTTAAATCTCAGACCTAAGTATAAGTAAGAAAAATATAGGGAAATAAATAAAAATACCCTAAACGAATTTCGCAAAAAGCTTCAACTTGAATCATGGAATCTAACTTACCAAATAAAAAGCGGCTCTTATTCAACACGAAAAGTTGATCAGACTCCCATTCAATACATGGCACAAGAGAAATTTTACACATACACTAAGGACTCAGGAGAGCTTTCTTTCCAAAATTCAAGACATCAAGAAGAATGTATACCTTCCTAATTCAAAGGAAAACTTCATATCTAAAGTCAATCCGACACAAACATTAGACATCACATATTATTTACACCTGACAGAAGAAGTTAAGAAAAGTGATACTCCAACTAGTGTTCTAAAATTATTGGCATTAGAGACAATCCATACTAGATTTCCAGAACACGAATGGCTCCATATTTATACTGATGGATCATTGATATCAAACCAAGATAGAGCAGGTGCTGGAGTCACATGTCACCTCTTTTCCTATTACAAATCTTTAAGTTATGGAACTACAAACTTTGATGGAGAAATTGAAGCAATTCGAATGGCCCTACAAAATCTTTTGTACAGAATTTCACATTTTCAGCAAGCAGTTATTCTCTCAGATTCCAGGGCAGCAATTATAGCAATTACTTCCAAGTTGTCACCAAAAAACCAAACAATTATAGAATGTTGGAAAATCCTTACCCATCTAACAGCACTTCAAAAACACCCAGTCTTCCAATGGATACCAGCTCACTGTGGACTGAGTGGTAATGAGAAAGCTGATTTTCTTGCAAAAAAGGGTACCGGCAATGTGCAGAAATCAATAGTTAATCTACCATTTTATGCAGCTAAAAGATTAGTCAACTCTGAATTCAAAAAAATTATTGAAAAATATTACTATGAAAAATCAAAAAATAAAAGATGGGAACTACCAAACATTCAAACAGTAATTCCTGAGTATCCTCGAAAAACAGCAGTTGCAACCTTCAGGTTGATTACAGGACATGATTGTCTGGCAAAACATTTAAACAGAATTGGGATATATTCTTCACCACTCTGTCCTCTATGTGATCTGCAAGAGGAAATGGAAATATGCCCGGCCACTTCTAATGCCCCATCCATCAGTGAAAAATATTGGAGAGCAAGAGGATTAATGACTTCATTGTCAGAAATCCAGCATTAGCCAACAACAACAACTTACCAAATAAATGGTATCACCAATAAATATAATAGCTTTCTCCAATGTTTCAAAATGCACTTTGAATCTTGCTTCTCAGTTAAGATTAACAAAATATCTAACTTCAAAAGAGATAATGCCTGGATCACTTTAGGTATAAGGACCTCATGCAGGTGCAAAAGAAAATTATATCAGCATGTAAGAATTAGTAACAACTTAGAATTAAAACACTTTTTCAAAAAATATTGCAAAATTCTAAAAAAAGGTAATAAAAGCAGCAAGAGCATTGCATAATAAATTAATCCAACATTCTGACAATAAAATAAAAACTACTTGGAATATAATAAAAAGAGAAGCAGGTAAATACTCATTACAAAACGACTCAATAACACTAAACGTGGACAATCAAGAAATTAAGAAACCCCAGGAAGTTGAAGAAATTTTTACAAATTCTTTTTGGATGTAACTAAAAATCTAAATGTTAACTATGGAACTAAAGAAGCAGCACTAGAATTTCTAAAATCATGTTTCATAGTAGCATTGCCTGAATTTGAAGCTAATCTGACAACACCTGTGGAAATAAATAAAATCATTAACTCCTTTTAAACACAGAATTCCTCTCGTTATGATGAAATAACAATAAAAATCTTAAAACAATGGTCACACCAAATTAGCACTCCGAGTTATTTGCGTGAGTCACTAAAGGCTGGAATTTCTCCTGACAGGATGAAATTCTCAATCGTTAAACCCCTTTTTGAAAAAAGTGACCATAAAAATGCTTCAAACTATACACCAATTTCACTCTTACCAGTTTTTTCAAAAGCCCTTGAAAAGGTAATGTTCAATAGACTGTATAGATACCTTGAATATAACAAGATGCCTGTGAAGGATCAGTTTGGGTTCAGAAAAGGAATTTTAACGAATGCAACTTTCAAACTTATAGATGAAGTGTTAACTGCCCTAAACAATAAAACGCATGTAGGTGGTATTTTCTGTGACCTAGCAAAGGCATCTGATTGTGTAAATCATGACAGTCTTATAGCAAACTGGAATTCTATGGACTTAGAAATAAAAATTTAAGTTGATTCAAATCATACCTAAATGCAAGAAAACAAACCGTTGAAGTAAACAGTGACATTGATTGTGAGAAACAAACAACAAATTGGAAAACAGTAACACATGGAGTACCCCAAGATTCAGTACTGGGACCTCTATTATTTCTGATCTTTAGAAACGACTTATCACTCTATATAAAGATATAGCAAATACCGTACTGTTTGCTGATGATTATAGTGTGCTGGTCACTAGTAAAAACTTAAATGAATGTGTAATTACATTGAATTACTCGTATGTTTTTAACTGTCATACTGGTTTAAAGCTAACAAATTGTCTGTAAACCTAGATAAAACAAAGGTTGTGAAATTTATAACTCATCAAACACCACACACTCCTATCAAAATTAGAGCAAATAGACAACATAAAATTTCTGGACCTTCCAAGTAGACCAATATTTAGACTGGAAAGCTCACATTAAGTATATGTTTCCCAAACTCAGCTCTGCCTGTTATTCTATCTGAGTACTGGCAAACATGAGTTCTAATGACACACTAAGATTGGTTTACTATGCTTATTTTAACTCTATAATGGAATATGGAATTTTATTTTAGGGCAATTCAGTAGAGAGCAAACAAATATTCCTCATACAAAAGGTTATAAGAATTATTTCCAACACCCATAGCAGATATTCATGTAAAGATCTTTTTAGAAGACTGAAAATATTACATTGCCCACACATGGCTTGTGTGTTTAAAAACACCAGCAGTAAGCTTGTTGGCATAAATAAACAATAATAACCATCTAAAGATTACTTAAACCCAGGACATAAAGTACTTACATTTGTAAGTCGCCCTTGGGGTATTTATCTCTGATGTGAGATTCCCTTGTGGTCTAACTGGGAAAAAGTACGAATCAGCTGTGGAATTTAATGTTGTACTGGCAAGTTGGCCATGGTAGCTCAGTGGTTAAAGCAGCCACTCGATAAGCGAAAGATCTGTGGTTCAAATCCCGGCTATGCCATTGAATTTTTTAGTCCTGATTCCACCTCTTAAACATTGCCCACACATGGTTTGTGTGTTTAAAAACATCCGCAGTAAGCTTGTTGGCATAAATAAACAATAATTAACCTTACCTTGCATGTATATATTCTTGATCATAAAATTCTTCAAATGCAATCAATCCACATTTATAACAAGCAATGAAATTCATGAGATAAACACCAGACAAAAGAGTAACATCCTTCAACCCAGTGTAAAACTTTCTTGCTTCCAGAAAGGTGTATATTATGAAACCATCAAAATAGTTTGTGCTCTTCCTAACAATCTTAAGGAAAAAGTTGACAATTTCAATGCTTTTAAAATTGCTGCTAAGGAGTACCTATGTTCAAAATCATTTTATTCTGTACAAGATTATCTGAATGACAAATATCCTTTTAATGCTTATGTAGCTTTGTAAATAGTCTCTAGCTCATTTCATTCTATATAGGATTATCTGAATGACAAATTATCCTGTTAATGCTTAGGTACATTCGTAAGTAGTATTTTTTAGTTCATTTTATTCTGTATAAGATTATTTGAATGACAAATTATTCTGTTAACCTCTTGAGCGATGGCCATTTAAAACGTCCACGAGCCGAGAACAGCTACCCAATATCCAGCGCAGGGCATTTAAATTGTTAAATGCGCTAAAAGTGCTTTGTATATACACAGCTGTATTTTGTGTAAATATTAAGTTATTTTAATGAAACAAAAACTGGTATAAAAGTTGTTATATGCAGTATACATGTACGTCATCAGAAAAGTTGAGTTGCATTTACAAAGCGTTGAAATGGCACTATTTTGTTTCACTGTGGTGAAAAGTTAACTTTGCTGTGTCGAACGCATCTAATGTAAGTTCTCTGAAAGAAACAGTAGTCGACCCATTGTATGTGTGGCTTATGCGTCAGTGAAACAAGGCATAATGTGAAATAGAGCACTAGTGTACGTGTGGTCTCTGAGTCATCGGAATAGAGCATGTTTGCAACTTTTGTTTACGCGTGTTTCGTAACTTAGTAGACTCCATTTCTTTCTTGAAATACATACATATGCTTTCCTGCTTGTAGCCGAAGGGAGAAGGGGTATAATAAGGTACTTTTGCACCAACTGGATATAACCATATACAATTGTTTGGTAATTTGGAGAGCTCTAAACCCACACAGGACAATGACCTACCTGGACTTCCGACTATCAATAGCTTGCAGCCTAATTGAACAATACCACGCTGGGGGTAGAAAATCCAGAACCCCTGCACCCCTCAGACTCAGCCCATCTCGAAAGTGTTGTGTGCCGAAGAAGGGAATTCGCGATTGCGGAGATGTACCCTTGTGTGTTTATCCCTGTTTTGAGGCATATCACTGCACAAGGAACATATAAACGTAAGCCAGTAAAGTATATAGACTTTACTTAAATTTTTCATAAAGGGAAAATTAAAATAAGTTGTAAGGGATAAGGGATAATAAGGGATAGGTAATAAGGGATAAATAAGGGTTAAATGCACAAATGCACAGGACGTGTATACACGCCCATATCGCTCATCCGTCATTTTAAATGCACATGATTTCACGTCCGTATCACTGAAGAGGTTAATGCTTATATAGCTTTGTAAGTAGTTTTTAGCTTATTTTATTTGGTATAAGATTACCTGAAAGAACAAATTATCCTGTTAATGCTTATATAGCCTTGTAAGTAATCTCTAGCTTCTTTAGTGACAAATCATTATTAATTACATTTGATGCCAGTGTGAAAGCTGCTTAAATGTATATCTATAGAAAAAGATGACATTCATTGCCAGTTATAACTAAAAAGTAGGACGTGGCAGGAAAAGCCTAACCAAAGTTTAAAACAAAGTTCAATTCATATCTGTAAATATACATAATGTAAGTCTTACAATTACAGGGAAGTTTTTCCAGTTTTTTTTTTCTTTTCTCTTTTTGTTTTGCTTTTTGTGCCTGTAAATGTGTTTTTATATACTATTCTGTGTATTTATTGACATGCTCAATATTCACCGGCCTCCATGGCTACTTGTGAACTCACTGAATGCAACCTAATCAGGGTGTGGATGTGGTATGTCCATGGATGTGCCGAAGTAATCAAATGAGCCAGTCATGGAAACAAACAAGACCGTACTTTCTCTGGCAGATGGCCTTGTGTCAGCCTACTAACAGTTGAAACTACCACATCCTTTATAGAAATTCTTGAAGTCACAACCGGAGTTTGAGGTAGTTGACATACATACAGAGGTAGAATTCTTAAAATTTCTGGTACATGTCGACAAAATAGCACAGGTTTCTAGTGTGCCTCTTTCACTATTTTTGGAAGTAATTGGAAACAAAATTAAAGGGATCATTCCCAATATCTTATTAGGGGCAAAACAAGATGCCAGTTCATTACGTGCTCTCCATGGGGAGGTTTTACATCATTTTATACTGGTTAGAGCACCAGCTGCTCTAGTATACGATAATTATTTGAAACCCCAAGCATTTAACCCTTTGCCCCTCCATCAGTAGTCAGAACTTTCCCCCAGCCAGGCCACTGCTTTCGCAGGCATTTAAATTTAAATGGCCAGAGCTCTGAACATGTATGCAAAAACAGCCTATTTACATAGAAGTGACTAAATAAAGAACTTATTTGCATCTAACTAATTTTGAAGTGCATGGCTATTATTTTAAAATTAATAATCATTTTTATATATACTTTTAAGAACATATATTTGTACTCAGCATATTTTCCATTTATGATGTTAATTTGTAGCCATCTTTTACTGCAAGGAAACTCTTGTTATGCAGAAAGAACGTTATTAACGTTTTAGACTATTTACACAATTCACACTTCATAACATTCTATAATTGTCTCTTTACATATTTAGCACTTCCACCTCTCTTTCGTGGTGATAGTGGAGAAAGTACTCTGTTCGGCATAGCAGGAGACCACATTGCTGACACTTGTATTGTGTTTGAATGCCGCGTCCTGACTGAGTTTTATGCATTTTTGCTGAGCATTCAACGCAAGTTTTTACTTGACCTTAAATCTTAATAATATTATGACGCAATGAAGGGGATATTACAGCATTTTGTAGATTCCTCTGCCACCAGATATGTTTGCGTGATGTGAAATTTCCGATCAGCTGCTTTATAAGACTTTTCCTATAATGCAGCAATTGGTTTCCATGCACTGTCCTAGCAGGTCTATTGCTCAAGTCACGATGAAACTGTTTATAACAGATACATTTACAATGAAGTAAAACAGATATTTCCACCATTTTTTGAATGGCCTTCCCACACCTTAGCATTCCCTTCGTTGACCTGCAAGGTCAACACCCCCCCCCCCCCCCCCCCCCCCATGCCATGAAGGAAGATGACAGCATCAGGGCATGGAATGCTTACTTTCTCTTTCCCTTTACCGCTTTTTCTTTCCATCACACTGTCCTTGGGTCTGAATTTGTGGAGTAACAGAACGTCCCAATTGTCATGCCAAACAATTGCGGTCTCCCCCTTGTTCTGAAGCTTACAAGATTCACCACGCTACAAATTTAAACATTGGACCTTGTACCCTATTTTTTTTACTTTCTTTAGTAGTTTTGTTCTGCATATAGAATCATATGCACTTTGGAAATCAATAAAAACTGATAAATTATCTTCTTTTCTATTAAAGGAGTCTTTGATTTCTTGACTGAGAAGTAAGACTTGTTCATTTGTAGAGTGGAACTCTCTGAATCCAGCTTCACATGGGGATAATAAATTTTGTGATTCTAGAAACAAAATTTAACCTGTTTGACACCATTCTTTCCATCACTTTTGCTATTATGCTAGTAAGAGCTATTGGTCTATAATTTTTTATTTCTGATGCTGTTTTGTCTTTCTTCAAGAGTGGGACAATTATTGCTTTTCGCCATTCAGCAGTACCTGAATGGTTTTCCAGGATAGATTGTAGAGTTTCAGTAGTTATTTTGCTGTTTTTTCAAGGTTTTTTGAGAACTCTGGATGTATGTGATCTGGTCCAGGAGATTTTGTTTTTTAGATTATTTATTTCAACGTTCAGTTCTTGCATATTAAAATTTTGAAAAGAGATATTCCACTGAGTGTTAGGATCACATTCTCTTTCTTGTTTCAAATCTTTCTTAAATTCTTTATGTTCCTTTTTATTATTTCTTGTTACTTTATGTGAATTAGCATAATATTTCTTGAATGTTTCGGCTATGACTGCATCATTTACTAATATTTTATTGTTGTGTATGATAGGTGTGCTGTTGTTTTCTTTCCTGTCCTTGACATTTTTTATGAACTTATGAGCTTTGTTACCATCTGTCCTATAATCCATTTTTTCTAAGAAATTATTAAAGTGATTCCTTTAAGCAGTATTAATTTCTTTTTTTAGTGAGGCACATTTCTTCTGCCATATTTGTGTATCTGATATGTTTTTTGTTTGTTCAGCTGTATTTCTAGCTATATCCCTTTGCTTTTTCAGTGATTCTAAATGGGGGTTCCAAAAGGGTTTGAAATTTTTAATTCTTCCACGAGGAATATGTTTTTTTGCCGTTTCTAGGATGACTTTACAGAATTCTATATGTTTTTTTGCCGTTTCTAGGATGACTTTACAGAATTCTTTGTTCATATGATCTGGTTGGTCATGCAGCTGTAAGTTTGTTCTTTAAATTTATGTTCTCATTCAATTTTATATTTGTTCCAATCTGCTCTTTTGAAGTTCCAATACAGATTTGTAAGACCTTGACTGTTATTTGTATTCTCTAGTTTTATATCAGCAATTACTGCTCTGTGACCAGAACTTGGATCTTCTATAACTTGTTTTTTAATTTTTGAAACAATATCTGTTGTAGCTAACAAGAGGTCTGGGTTACTGCCTGCTCCAGAGTTGTGGGATCTTCTTTACTATAAATCAGTTCAAAAGTTGTGGTATTCAAAAATTCTTCCACTATCTTCCCTGTAGAATCCACTCTTTCATAACCCCATCTTTTGGAATGGGCATTGAAATCCCCAATTAAGATTGTTTTATTTAATTAGTCAATAAGTGAGAGATCTGGTTCATTCCTGCGAGGATTGTAAATACTGTATAAATGTAGACGTGTTTTGTTATCCCAGAAATTTAGCTTTATTAATTCACTTTTATCTGTGTTATCCATTTCTTTAACAATTTCAAAGGAGGATTTAATATCCTTTTTGACTCCAACTAATATTCCCCTACTTATCTGTCTATTTTTGGGTAGTAAGTGTAGTAAAAATCCAGTAATATTGAAGTATTTAAGTTGATCATTTGTTAGATTTGCTTCTTGTATTACAAATATATCTATGTTATAGTCAAATACAATTTTATTCAGTTCTACTCTTTTTGTTTGTGTGAGACCACCCGTATTCCATTGTAGAAGTCTGATGTTAGATCTTCTATTAATATGTTTTGGTTCTCGAGAAGTAGTCCCCGCCCGGAGATCCGAATGGCGGACTATTTTAACTCTGGAACATTTTACCCCTCGAGTCATATTTCATGAATATTGAAGAGACTTAGCAGTAAATGTAACCGTTTTTAGAGAGCACCATATTTTTATGTTTTGGCGGTCACATCGCTCTCTCACAACCCCCAGAATGTCTGGAGGACCACAGCTGTCATTGGTTTACGGGTCTCACCGACCTGACCGGGAGAGTTATCAAAATAAATTCACCGACCATATCCTCTGATTACCAATCAGAGGACGTATTACATGCCATGACAGGTCAGCATGTTTGGGTTTAACGTTTTATAGAGAAATGGAGAGTTGGAAAAATAAAGACTCCCTAGCCCTCAGGAACCCTAATAGCATCGGGGTCGGAAGAGAACAAGAGATGACCAAGGTAAGGTCAGATAGAAAAGTTACAGTGAGGAGCAAAACACCAGTAAGTGGAAGTAATGTTCTGCTCAGCTTGGGTACCTTGTGGTCGCTATTCACATATCCCCTAGACGCTTTATTGCAACCAGATATGGAAGAAATATATCTAAATACAAACAAGTACACCGTGGCTTACCACAAGGCGCAGTGCTCAGGACAACACCTTTTAACATATTTATTAACGATCTGCCACAACAAATACAAGAATCAGGTGTGAAGTGTGCACTATTTGCTGATGACTTAGTAATGTGGACTTCAAAACCAAAAAGCAAAAGTACAGAACTAGAAAAAACCATGCAACAATCCTTAACCAACTTACAAAGGTGGACCAAGGAAAATTTAATGACTGTTAATACAACAAAATCAAACTACCAAATCTTTTCACTAAGAAAAAAACCACTAAAAATAAAACTAAATTTTGAGGGCCAACAATTACCAGAAACAAAGGAAGCAAAGTATTTAGGAGTTACATTTGATACCAAACTTACATGGACCAAACAAATAGAAAATGTAATACAAAGAGCAGAGAGGCGCCTTTCACTGTTAAAACGTCTAACAGGAATGAAGTGGGGATGTTCCAGAGCAACTCTTAACACAACATACAATGTATATATAAAGCCATTATTTACTTACTGCAGCGAAGTTCTTGTAACAGCAAACACAAAAAAATAAAAATTTCAAATCTTTCATAACCAAAGTCTGAGATTAATTACAGGTGCTATCAAAACCACACTGATAGCAGCTATGGAAATACTAACCAACCAATACCCCATTGAATATGAAATAGAAAAAGCGGCTCTTATTCAACACGAAAAGTTGATCAGACTCCCATTCAATACATGTCACAAGAGAAATTTTACACATACACTAAAGCTGGATTTCTGACAATGAAGTCATTAATCCTCTTGTTCTCCAATATTTTTCACTAATGGATGGGGCACTAGAAGTGGCCGGGCATATTTGAAGGTGGTCTCGATCCATTTCCTCTTGCAGATCACATAGAGGACAGAGTGGTGAAGAATATATCCCAATTCTGAAGCTGGAAATGTATCTGTTTATTTTCAGTCTTGACATGATAACAAACAGATGCCAGAGCACAGAAGTGCATCTCAGGTTCTCCTTTCAAAGAAATAAAAGATAACGTTCAAGAAAGTTAACATGCATGCCTTTACAGGGCATCAGAAGACAAATACATCCTTACTATGCTTTACCACGATATGCGGCACAGGCACCATTTAAATCTGCTATGCTTTACTACGATATGTGGTACAAAGGGTTAATGAATTATTTTTGGAATATGCAAATAGAGTTAAACAGTTTGCGCGGGTGCTACTGCTACTCAATGATGAGCAACAGGTATGCGACGTAATATTGTCAGGGGTGAACCACGATGTGCACTCAGCTCTAATTTCTGCACCTCGACCTACAGCTTTTGTGGAGTCGGATTCTTTGATGCCATTGTTGGCTGAGCAGTGCACGGCAGATAATAGGCATCGATGGGATATTTCACAACCCACATCCCGCATCTTTTGCAGCCGAGTTTACAACATGTTGATAATCTTTCTGTGAATTGGTCCCTGTTATAGATCCAAGGTACTGGGACACATAGCATTGTCCTGTACCATGTAGTTATCATCCCTAGACAAAAAGGTCTACCAGCTGGATGAATCCCCAACGGCGTCCTATTTGGCACCAGAAGAATAATAACAAATGCTCCTGCGATATGACCTTTGGGCAGGTGAAGGGATTTGTTTATTAACTCAAGCGGTTTGTACATGTAGTTGTGTGAAAAGTGCCAGCTTCCACATTATTAGATTCGGAGAGTAGTTGTACATTAGTTCAGGTACATTTTTTCAAAGACTTTGTGCAAATGCTGATGTGCACTCAGCCTCGTTAGCTCCCAGAGGGGCCAATTGAGGAGCTACTTGATTGAAAAGTGCAGGCTCCTGGCCGAAAAGAATGCATTAGCGGCCAGGAGGGACTGGGGCACTGACCACATCCCACCTCCAATGTTGCACTCCACTCACGACACCTCCACAGGCAGAGGTTGGGGCCTTGGTCCAGATGGGCTGTTGTGCCACAGGGTTTTTATGCAAGTCCGCTCATAAGGTCAAAACATATCTGTTGCAGTGTGTTTCTGTGAATGGGCTATCTTTTGAAGCAATCTTCTTACCCTGCATTTTCCACATTTTACATCGAAACACTCGTGTTATCTATTGTCAGATTTACCACATGATCTTATTTTGGGTGTGGATTTCATGCCGCGAGTAGGTTTGAGTTTCAATTTTGCAAAACGGGAAATAATGTTTGCCTTTGCTCCACATAGTAAGATCCCATTTCATCGAGAGTGGTTTGTGTGACTCCTACTTTCGGGTATAGGTCGGGATTCAGTTCCAGAATTCAGTGTTGTGAACAACATGCTGTCCCTTTTAACTTCAGACCAAGCTAGGAAAATGTTACAACACCAGAAATTGTTTTCTGAGAAACTTGCATTACCAACTTAACCAAATATAATACTGAGCTTTCAGACACTAAGCCGGTGAAGCACTTTCCCTATAGGTTAGCTCCCCTGAAAATGGACATTTTGAACAGAAAGATAGAAAAGTTGTTAGAGGAGGATATAATTCACCCATTCGTGATTTCAGGCCAACAGTAGATTATAGATTTTTAAATAAAAAGATCTGTCTAGAATCTCAACCTATAGCTGACCTTCACAGAGTTGCTCATCATTTTAAGGAAGCTAATGTATTTACTACATTAGACTTATAAACAATGCTTAGTTCCAAATTCCATTTTCGGAAGCATATAAATATGTAACTGCATTTGCCACTTCATGGTGCTTGTAGGAATTTCAAAGAATTCCATATGGCATTGCTACAGGTACTCAGGTTTTAACTAGATTACTAGACAATTTGTTCTTCGATCTGAAATTTGATTATGACTATATAATTATCTTGATAACATAGTGATCTACTTGCAGGATTTTGAATCTGAATGGATCACCTGCGGGAGGTATTTGCACATTTGGAATATGCTGGACAAACTCTCAAGAAAGAAAAGCGTGTCTTTGACAACAATAAGATCTCATTTTTAGGCCACATAGTTTCTCCTGCTGATATTACCATTGATCCTGATAGGACTAAAGCAATTAGAAAATTTCTACCTCCTAAAAACCTAAAAGCCTTGATGCAGTTTGTTGGAATGGTTAATGTTTTAAATAAATTCATACCCAATTTTTTCAGCTAGAGCACAGCCCCTTAGTCGGCTATGGCAAAAAGCTTTACTGTTTGTGTGAACACAGTAACAGCATTCTAAAGTAAGAACAAATTAGAAACTAAAAACTTCACTTATCTTAGTAATGTTGCAAATTCTTTTTGCAAAAACTGACTCAAATTTCGAGTTGACTCCAACTCATTCTCAAAGCTATACAAACAAATTTGTTACCAAAGCTACAGATGTTCATTTTAATCACTAATCTCTGAAAACAAAAATCATAGATACCGATACTCATTTTAATTACCAATCTCTGAAAACAAAAATCTATAAATACAATCTATAGGAGGTAATTCAAAGTTCATAACAAGGTTCCTGTTTTTTCAAATAAATATTTTTTCCCAAACCATTAAATCTATAGGTCCACTTAATTGTTTTAATAATTTAACTTCTGGATTAATTTCATGATTAAATGACCAAAAATGCTTTGCAACAGCTGATTTCTCAGTTTGTTTATATTTAATATTTCTAAAATATACAAATTCCTTAATAAAACAAAATTATCAAAAAATACAACTGAACCATTAAAACATAATAACAAAAGCTTAACTACAGAATCCCTTAACAAGTTTTATGCTCTGTCACAAAGAATACCCCAAGCGTATAAAAAACAAGATAAAGATATCCAAAAAACTATCAGAGAAACTAATAAGCCAAAAGATATACGAAATGATATTTTTATTCAGGATTTTAACGAAAC
The DNA here is from genome assembly GCA_030765045.1 of Tenodera sinensis. Taxonomy (NCBI): domain Eukaryota; kingdom Metazoa; phylum Arthropoda; class Insecta; order Mantodea; family Mantidae; genus Tenodera; species Tenodera sinensis. The sequence continues at coordinate 481,096 of JAUKNM010000087.1, forward strand.
AGAACTAGATTTAGCAATAGAGCAATTACAGAACAAAAAATCTCCAGGACCTGACAAGATCCACCCAGAGTTTATTAAACACCTTGGCAGGAAAGGAAAAGAAATCCTACTTAAACTGTATAACACGTGTTGGAGAATGACTGTGCCTTCTGACTGGAAAAAAGCCATTATCATCCCGATTTTAAAGAAAAACAAACCCTCAAACAATATTAATAGTTTCAGGCCAATATCTTTGACCAGTGTTATTGCAAAAGTGATGGAAAGAATGGTGGCATCTAGACTTAACTGGTTCCTAGAATATTACAACTTAATTAATAGTTCACAGACCGGCTTCAGACAGAATCATAGTACAAGTGAAAATGTACTCCTACTAAGCCAAGACATCAAGGAAGCTTTCAATAGAAAGGAGGATACCATGGCAGTATTCATTGATTTTAAATCAGCATATGACTCAGTCTGGAGAAACAAATTAATTGAGAAGTTGCAATCAATAGGTGTGAAAAGTAATATGCTTAAATGGATAACTCAATTTATTTCACAAAGATTTTGTGCCACAAAATATAGTACATACATTTCCAAATATAAACAAACACCGAGGACTTCCACAAGGTGCTGTTCTGAGCACAACACTCTTTAACATATATATAAATGACCTTCCATCAATAATAAAAACTTCAGAAACCAAAATTGCTTTATTTGCTGACGATGTAGTCATTTGGACTCCAGGCTCTCCAAAAAAACCTGAATTAATTAAAGACAGAATAGAAACAGCCCTAAACAAAGTACAGGAATGGAGCTCCAAAAACCTCATGACTATCAATGTGGAAAAAACAAACTATGAATTATTTACACTAAGATATAAACCAGTTGATATTAACATAAATTATAATGGTAAACCACTCAAAGCAGTTGATGATGCCAAATACTTAGGCATCACTTTCGACAGAAAGCTAAGTTGGAAAAAACATATAACAAACATCTCAGAAAAGGTTGAAAAGAAACTGCAAATCCTGAAAAGGTTAGCTGGTGCTAAATGGGGCTGCTCAAGGAGAGTCCTTAACACAACATACCAAATGTACATTAAACCAAACCTCTTGTACTGTTCTGAAGCTTTAATAACAGCAGCAAATGCTAACATCAATAAACTTGAACAAATACAAAATCAGGCTCTTCGCCTAATCACTGGAGCAGTTAAATCCACACCTATTGATGCCATGCTTGCCTTAACACGGACCCCATCAATAACAACAAAAATAGAAGAACAAGCATTGCTCCAACACGAGAAAATGTTACGACTGCCAAACTCTAAATGGACAGAAGAGAACCTGCCCCCTTCAATCCTTAAAACTCATAGTAGTTTCCTAGAAAAGGTAACACAGATTAAATCCAAATTGAACATTCCTAACACCAGAGAAAATCTACTTATAAGAGAAAATCCATTGGAATTATTGCAACCTACCTTCAGTTTGGAATTAATAGAGGAAATAAGTAAATCAGACACACCAAAAGAAATACAAAAACTTCTAGTTCTGGAAACAATCAATACTAGATATCGCACAGAAGAATGGCTGCACATATATACTGATGGATCCTCCACGGAAAACCTTACTGGAGCTGGAGTTACGTATTCACATTTTTCCTTTTATCATTCTGCTGGCAGAGACACAACAAATTATGATGGAGAAATAGAGGCTATATACATTGCTCTCTGACAATTATTAAATCTTCCCTTAAATAAATTTAACAAGGCAGTAATTCTTTCAGATTCTAAAGCTGCAATTCAGGGAATATGTTCAAATACTACTGGTGCAGTTTTTGTAATTATTATAAACGTTGTGTCTTTGAGCTATTGAGATCTTTGTGATCTCAGGGCGTGGTAACGGATGGAATGAAAAATCACACGATGTTTCTTCACCACAATGTATTATTTTATTAACACTTTTTCGATATTTTACATTAAATAATTCCTCTTAGCACCGTTCTAAATGATTCAAATCTTTTCACTTTTTAATTTAAAGTGGAACAAAAGTTTGATGAAATTCTGGTAAATGTTCTACAATGTTCACACTACCTAAATATGTCCTTTCACCTTGAATACACACACGCTAATGGGAAGATTATGGCGTCACCTCATGTGACACCGCCTTTTTCGTATACATCCGCATATGCATCCATCAAATAGTTCTTTCTTGTTAGGGAAGCGATCCCTAACCACCCTCCCTTACTTTTATTATGGAACACACATAATTCTAATATTTACACATATATATTAAAATCAAATATGGAAATATTTATGACGTCTTTAAACTAACTTAGTTGTTCGTAACAATGAACATTTGCAACACGTTTTCGTCATTTAACCAACTCATACCAATATCAAAAAACAAATTACACTTTTAACAAATATTCACATAAACGATTTTCTTTTGGGGTCTTCTAATATTCTGTCTCACTACAAAGAAGTCAAAAAAAATTAGAGAATGCTACAAAATGTTAACACAACTCCAAAAAGTTAATAAGACTGTTCATCTCCAATGGATTCCAGCACACTGTGGAGTCATGGGGAATGAAGTTGCAGACTTACTTGCAAAGAAAGGCACAACAATAAAACAAAAGTCTAAATTCAATTTCTCATATTCTTCAATAAAACGCTTGATCATTAAAAAATTTTCCCATTCATACCTACAAGAAATAGAAACAAATGCCAAAGATAAAAAATGGATTACACTACTTTCCAACCCAGATATAATCCCCCAGAGACCAAGGAAAACAGCGGTTGCAGCCTTCCGACTACTGACAAATCACGACTGCTTAGCAAGTCATCTCTACAGAATAGGTATCTCAGCTTCACCAATGTGTGTCCTATGTAACGATCCAGAAGAAATGAACGAAGACCACTTGAAGACCTGTGAAGCATTAAGATCAGAAGTAACTACAGTTCAAAAGTATTGGAAAGCACGAATGCTAATGGCTTCATTGCCAGATGCAAGGCATTAGAAAACAACAACAACATATTTCTAAAATGCTCTTTTATTCTGGTTTCTAAATGACGTTTAGCTTTACCAATATAAATCTTATCACAATCCAAACAGCTAAATTGATAAATGCCAGATTTTTTATAATTTGGTATTTTATCTTTTTTAGAAAAATTTAGTAAATTTTGTATATTAAATTTATTTTGAGGGACCAAATTTATTCCATATTCTTTAAAAATCTTTGTAAATTTTTTATTGGCCCATGGATGGTAAGTAAACTTTTTAAAAATACGATTATCTTTTATTTTTTTGAGAGTAGAAACTTAACAGCTTTTTAATACTTAAATTTTTCTATCTTTTTATGTATAAAATCTGTATTAACCTCTTGAGGGATATCGATGTGAAATCACGTCCATTTAAAATGACGGATGAGCGATATGGGCGTCATGTGCGTTTAAGCATTTAACCCTTATTTATCCCTTATCCAACTCAACTTATTATAACTTTCCCTTTATGAAACATTTTAGTAAGGTCTATATACTTTATTGGCTTACCTTAATATGTTCGTTCTGAAGTGACTTACCTCAAAACAGGGATAAACACACAAGGGTACGTACATCTCCACATTCGCGAATTCCCTTCTTGCGGCACACGAAACACTTTCGAGATGGACTGTTGGTGGTATCCTTTTAGGATAATGTTTTCCTTGAAGTCTGAGGGGTGCAGGGGTTTTGGATTTTCAGCCCCCAACGTGGTATTATTCAGTTAGGCTGCAAGCTATTTATAGTCGGCAGTCAAGGTCGGTCATTGTCCTGTGTGGGTTTAGAGAGCTGTCCAAATCCCCAAACAATTGTATATGGTTATATCCAGTTGGTGCAAAAACACCTTTTTATACCACTTCTCCCTTCAGCTACAAGCAGGAAAGAATACATATGTATTTCAACAAAGAAAGACACAGACTCTACTCAGTTACGAAACTCGTGTAAGCAAAAGTTGCAATGTGCCTCTATTCTGATGACTCAAGAGACCACGCATGCAGTAGTGCTTTATTACACAGTATGCTGACGCATAAGGCACACATACAATGGGTGTTTCTTTACTGTATCTTGCCGAGAACTTATATTAGATGCGTTCGACAGAGCAAAGTTGACTTTTCACCACAGTGAAACAAAATTGTGCCATTTCAACGTTCTGTAAATACAACTCAACTTTGCTGATGATGTACATTTATACTGCAAATAACGAGTTTTATACCAGTTTTTGTTTCATTAAAATAACTTAATATTTACACAAAATACAGCTGTGTATATACGAAGCGCATTTAACAATTTAAATGCTAGCAGTTCTCGGCTCGCGGACGTTTTAAATGGCCATCGCTCAAGAGGTTAAAACCATTAATTACTGCAGTGCTAGTAATGTGTTTATATTCTGTGTCAAATTCTTCTTTATTAAGGGGTATACTTATTAAACTATTGAAAACAGCAAATTTATGTGCAAATGGATTAAAACTTTTACTAAGCACAATTATCAGTGTGAGTAGATTTTCTGTAAATACCAAAATTCAATTTATTGTTATGTCTTTTAATTTTTAAGTCCAAAAATGAAAGGAATCCATTATTTTCAGTTTCCAAAGTGAATTGTATAGTTTTATCTTGTAAATTTAAAAGTTTTAAAGCATCATTTATCTGTTTTTTAGGGACAACAGCAAAAATGTCATCCACATATCTATACCATATTTTAAAAATTAGAGGGAATGATTTTATAATTTGAGTTTCAAAAAAGCTCATGGAAAGATTAGCAAGAAATGTGGACTACCTATTGCCGAGCCAGAAGTTTGTTGAAAAAAATTACCATTAAAACTAAAGAAATTTTGATCTAAACAAAGATTTGCAAGTTTTACAAACTCATCTATTAATTCTTTGTTTAATTCTAAAGAATTTAACCATTTTTTAAAAAAATCAAAAGCTTTTTTCTAGGAATACTAGGAAATAAAGCAGTTACATCAAAAGAAACGTGTTTATCATTATCAGACAATACTATGTTGCTAATCTTTTCTACTAATTCAAAAGAATTTTTAATACTTAAACTTTCAAATTGATCAAAGAATCAAAGGTACTGAATTGTTTAGTTAACCCTTTTGCCAAATTATATGTAGGTGAAGTTATACAATTTATAATTGGTCTCATTTTATTTTCTGGTTTGTGAATTTTAGGAAGTGCATACAATCTAGGTAAAACTGGATTATTAACTTTTAAAATACTTTTTTTTTAAGGTATCATTTTCACTTCGTTGAGAATTTTATTAAAAATTAAAATGCATGATTTTAAAGGATTATTATCAATTTTTAAGTAATCTTCACTTTCAAGAAAAAGTTGTAGTCTATTAATATAATCAGATTGATCTAAAATTACAATTTTAGTGTCTTTGTCAGCTTTAGTATAAATTACGTCCTTTTCTTTCAATGATTTAATAATCTGATTATTATAATTATTTTTAGGATGATTTTTATTTATATCTTTCAAAATTTTAGCACATTTCATTTTAATCAAAGATTTATTAATGTCATTTAAAATGAGCATCAGTATCTATGTTTTTTTGTTTTCAGAGATTAGTGATTAAAATGAACATCTGTAGCTTTGGTAACAAATTTGTTTGTATTGCTTTGAGAATGAGTTGGAGTCAACTGGAAACTTCAGTCAGCAATTTGCAAGAAAATCTTGCAACATTACTAAGATAAGTGAAGTTTTTAGTTTCTAATTTGTTCTTACTTTAGAATCTTGTTGCTTAACTGTTAATAGCTTCAATTTCTTTAATTAACAGTAACAGCAATTTGCCTTTGAAGACCTAAAAGGGGCTATAATGGATCCTCTGATTCCAGCATTTCCAGGTTTCTGTTTGCAGTTTGGTTTACAGACAGATGCCAGTAAAGGAGCTTTAGCGATAATGCTCCTTTGGGCTCTTGGCATGCAAAATCTATGGGCAGATCAGTCCACTGGGGAGTAAAAATAGCAGTGGTACATGTAAGACGTGTAGATAATTGCATAGCAGAGGCTTTAACTTGGGTTTTTGCCAAGCCAGACATGTTTTCTCCAAATCAACTCATTGATAATGATGTCTGTATTTCAATTCTCGAGTTGTATAACAGCACCGTGATGTTAAGACGGCAAAAATTATTTCCAAACTTGAAAAAGGACACCACTCTCTGAAGAAAGGCATTCTGTTAACTCATGATTCTCACAACGATGAGCCTAAAATATCCAATAAAATGATGTTCCCAGGTTTATTGGCTGTGGTCCAGTCGATGCGCAAACACCTAACGTTTCGCCTACCATTCCGACGACCTTCCTCTGATGATACTCGTCGTAATGGCAGGCGAAACATCAGGTGTTTATGCATCGACTGTACCATGGCCAATAAAACCAGGAACATCATTTTATTGGATAGACGCCGGCCGTGAAAGCCTTAGCTCACATATAAGCCTTAAATAGTTTTGCCCTCAGCTTTAATTCTTATGATTTTTAAGTATTATCATAATTCAGCTGCAGGGATAGCTAAGACAAAGCATAAAACATGGGAACACTTTATCTGACACTGAATGAACAAGGACATGACCAACCAGGCGGTCCTGTTGTCTATGTGCAATGGCTAAGCCAGCTGTGTGGAAAGGCTTGGTTCTGAAGTAGCCATGAAACCATTAGTAAAACTGTACATGGATTTTGTGGGGCCATTTCCTCAATCTGTTCTAGGAAACACGTATGCCTTAGTGGTGGTAGACTTTAGTAAATTTGTTTGGCTAAATGCTTTGCGTAAGGCAACTGCTTGGGGCATTAAGGTACTCGCTTCCATCTTTGTGGCCTTCAGTGCTCCATGCTATTTAGTAGCAGATGCCACCCAATTTACGTTAGTCACATTTCGTAATTTTGGTTTCAGTTGGGGTATTAAGGCTTTTACTACCACACCTTATACTTGACCATCTCACGCAGAACAATTCAATAAAGTTAGCTCTTATACATATCACGACAATCATACAAGCTGGGATTCGAATCTATCTCATCTGCAACTAGCATTTCATTCAGTCAATCACGAGTCACACAATTTCACTCCGTATCAGCTTATGTTAACTTTCATCGCTAATTCACGTCTATCCAACTGGTGGCACCATGATTTGCTCCTGCAGAAGGTGACTCGGTTGAGATCCATAAAGCATGGTGGTCTGCCTCCCACAATTTACAAGGTCGCATGCCAGGTTAAACAACGGTATGATGCTAAGAAACGGCCTTCACCTTGTGCTGTTGCCCAGTCATCAGATAAAGCAGTAACACATTATAAAAACCTGGTTTGTGAAGTGCCCCAGGAAGAGTTGCACCATTGCTTTAAGGACCAGTTTCATCAAATGCAAAGATGTATTGAAGTTAAAGGGGAATATGCTGAAAAACAATAGTTATTTAATTTTTTAAAACTAATCCTTGTTTGATGTTCTAAAAATTGTTAGTGTTACCCTCGTAAACGGCCAATTAAAAAGTTTAATATGATACAGGAATTGCATTGCTAACTTCATACTTCAATATCTAGCATAAATCCTTTTTACTTTTATTGGTTTAGGAGTTGGAATTAGAAGCAATCTACAGAAGGAATAGGGTTTTTCAATGATAAAAGAAGTATCAAAATTGGTTATTTAGTTTTTAAAAGAGAGAGAAAGAGATACACAAATCTTCTCTGTTTATAGTATTAGTATATTACAAAGATGACTTACCATTGTACAGCTCCTTAGCTTGTTTTCTCTCACTGTTCCAATTAGCCTGGGCATTTTTAGCTCCTCCTTGCATGACCAATGTAAGGGATGGCCCTACATGAATGTTGGTTGAATTGTGGAAATAGTATCCTGTGCTCCCTATAATACAAAATGTGTCACATTAATTCACAAAAATTGGGCATTATACTCATGTGACTTTCTTTACTCACTCTACTATAATACAAAATGTGTCTCATTAATTCACAAAAATTGGGCGTTATACTCATGTGACTTTCTTTACTCACTCTTCCACAAACTATTCTTACAAAAGCTTATTCTTCTGTCAACTTCTCATTAAGAGAGATCAACCTTCATTACACATTTCATTGTAGGTATAACAAGCCAAAGCAATTGACAAGATTTTTAAAAAGCAGGTTGCTAAGTGATGCCTTTGAATTGCCAAGCTTATTGCACGACAAGAAAAAATAAATAGTTGAAAAAAGTATAATTATTTGAAAATTTAAGCCAATAACCAAGAATTCCCCGAAATGGTTAACACGACCAAAAGATTTGTCAAATTGTGAATGAGATCTAAATTTTTTAATATAGAATATTTTTCTATCTCTTATGGTTTACCACTTATACAAAAATCACCCAGAATCAAGAGGACTTCACAAGCTTTTCACAAAACAAGTAGCTGCAGACATATGCTTTAAAAGTGAGGAGTAGAATTAAAGATTCACTTAGTCCATTCCTGTCAATTTTGAACTTGGAGTATGGGTATGGGAGGCGGTGGTGGCGGCGGTGGTGGTGGTGGTGGCAGTGCCGGCGGTGGTGGCAGCGGCAGTGGTGGTGGCGGTGGCGATGGCGGCTGTGGCGGTGGTGATGGCAGTGGTGGTAGCGGCAGCGGTGGTAGCGGCAGCGGTGGTGGTGGTGGTGGCGGTGGTGGCGGTGGTGGCGGCGGCGGCGGTGGTGGTGCATTACCCCATATAGTTATTCCATAGGAAAGAACTGAGTGAAACTGAAATATATGATTTTTCTAGTTTCTAGGTTTGTAACTTGGGCCAAGCAGGACATGTTGAAACAGGCGATATTCAGCTTTTTTTCTACATAAGTGACTGGTCCATTTGAGATGCTTGTCTATAAATAATCCTGAAAGTTTTACTTCTTTTGCAGAAGCTGAAGTTCACAAGTTTGTATATTATTTTCTGCCATGGTTTTAAATTGTAGGATTTCTGTTTTTGTTTTATGGAGTTTTAAACCGTTGGAAGTAAACCACGCTTCCAATTGTTTTACACCTTGGTTAAGGTTTGTCTTTAAATTTTGAATATCTATATCATTCAAAATAATAGAGGTGTCATCAGCATAAAGTATGTGTTGTCTGCTAACAGTGACTGGAAGATCATTTGTATATACTACATAAAGGAGTGAACCCAGAACCGAACCCTGCGGGACTCCATTTTTGACAGGCTTCCATTTTGTATGTATAGGGCCAGCATTTCCCCTCTAATATAACTTTATTTACGGTCTACTAGAAAAGATTTGAACCATTCTAAGTTTGCATGTCTTATGCCATACTGATGTAATTTATTTATTGGTATGTTGTGGTTTACGCAGTCAAACGTTTTAGATATATTGCAAATTAGGGCAGCAGTTTGTCTTTTTTCATCCAGATTTTTTGCAATTGTGTTTACGAAATCCATGAGTGCTTAGCTAGCGGAGAGATTTTTCCTAAATCCATGCTGAGAACTATTGAGAATGTTTGCTTTTTACAGGTAAGCTATTGATCTTGAATGCACTATTTTTTCTAAAATTATAGAGAAATATGGGAACACCGAGACTGGCAGGTAATTTTTTAATTCATCAACCCCTCCTTTGTGAACTGGATGGATTATTTGCATATTTCATTCTTTCCAGAAAAACTCCCATTATAAGTGACTGGTGGTACATGAATGAATGAATATTTATTGAGTACCAAATCTTACAGATCTTGGGCTACCCCTGAGCTGGACCCTGGTCCCTTTGCTATTAGGGTAGCCCTTCAATAAAACTGCCTTTTACATACACATTACGCATGTTTACCTTTTCACTAATCTTATCCTGCTCACACCCTTAAATTCTTATTTCTGTTTTTCTGTCATCTCCCACCGCTATTCCTTTCCCTCTTTCTCAACTTTTCTTATCAGCTTCAGTCATAACTTCGTTTCATCAGTTTACATTGTACACTTCATTAGTTTTCATTCAATAAAACTGCCTTTTACATACACATTACGCATGTTTACCTTTTCACTAATCTTATCCTGCTCACACCCTTAAATTCTTATTTCTGTTTTTCTGTCATCTCCCACCGCTATTCCTTTCCCTCTTTCTCAACTTTTCTTATCAGCTTCAGTCATAACTTCTTTTCATCAGTTTACATTGTACACTTCATTAGTTTTCATTCAGAACCTCACTATAACCTCACTTTCACCGTGTATAAAAAACCCTCTACTTCCTCATTTATGGATTACCCAACCATTTTTTAAACCTTGTTGCTCTCGGCGAAATTTCCCTTTCTTTCTTTTTTTCCTGCCTAGTTCTCCCTTTCCCCTCACCCTCACTGGTATCACTTACTTTCCGTGCTCTCTAATGCCCAGTGTTATCATCCCCCACCTTGGCTCTTTCCCCAGTTTCTTTCGTGTGCCACATCCTATCATTTCGTCACCTTGCATTTTGCTCACCCCTGACCTTGACTTTGAAGCACTTGTCACTGAAACCACATGTGTTGCAATTTGCTGAGTAGTCGTCTGTTCTATGATATTTCTTGCTGATGCTTGGTTATTTCCTTGTTTTTCTGCTAGTCCTGCCTCTACCCGTTGCTTGGTCCGTTCTTCCTCTCTGCTGCCTGGTTAACTGCGTACAGCTCAAAGTTTTTAAAGTATACCCTCTTGCCTTCATTTCTTGCTTGTCTTCTCTGATTAATTAGCTCCTTCATTTGCACCCTTTGTGCATACGTTAAGTCCTTGTTGATGTAAATAATTGATCCTCTCAATTTTCTTGCCTGTTTTAGTACTTCTTTAGCAGTTTGTGTGTTTGTTAACTTCACAAGAATATTTCTTTTCCCTGGTATTTTGGCGATTCTAAATGTGTTGCAAATCTCATAGCCTCTCAGATGTATTTCCAATTTGTTCACTAGTAGATCTTCTAAATCCTGATATATTCCCACTCCATGTCTTTCTTCATCTCCTGAAATCACTACATTGTATTTTCTGCTTTTATCTTCCATTCTTTCAAGTGTTCTTTCTAAGTTTTGAATTTCCCGCTTTAACGTATCCATTTATTTGTTTCCTCTACCGTATTTCATCCACTCTTGTCTGAATCTCTCTGCCAGTCCTTTATATCTTACTATAACTGTTTCGTTTATCTGCTCTTTAGCTGCCATGTCACTTAACTCCTTTTTCCCCTCGACCATAGGAGCTTTCTTCACTATACGTCCACTCAGTTCCACTGTTAGATTCGTACTCCCCTGGTTGTATATGCAAGCAAGTGATATACACAATTCTTCTTGCACTGTTTTTGCTATCATAGGTGGGATTTCATCCCATCCTTTTGACGTTTTTGGTTTGGATCCGGATATTGTTTTTTTAACTTCGAACGGCGAGACTGTCCCTAGACTGAATTCAGGTGATGCATGTTGGTTACTTATCCCACTTTTTGTAATGCTCTTGGGACTGAGGGGGCAGTATCCAGAATCATATCCACTACTTCAGCAAAATAGTTATTTAATTCCTCTAATCTATTCTTACTATTTATATTTGTTAAGTGTTTACTTGAATTTATTTGGTTTTTTCCTGTACCTAGTTCGTTTTTTATTACTTTCCAGGTTGCTTTTGTTTTGTTGTCAGAATTTTTAACATAACTTTCTATTGCCATATATTTGGCTCTCCGTATTATGCTTTTATATATTTTACTGAACTTATTATAATATTGACACAGTTTTACACTGTTTGAGGGTTTCAGCTTTCTGTGTAACATTCTCTTTCGTTTACTTGAAATTCGAATTCCACGTGTACAACAGCTTAAATTAAACGTTTTTAATATTTGCTTACACGTAACCTTTCGAAAAGATTTGTTATATAACAAAAGAAATTCTGTAAGGAAATCATAGTTATAATCTACAGTTTTTGTATTACTTAGGGGCCAATTTATAGTGGCTAACTTTTCCTCGAACTTGTATATAAAATGCACTGTATATCTAAACCCAGGCTAATGCTAGCCCACAAATACAATGCATTTTACATGACACTCAAGAACTATCCCAGTCCAACGGCTTGTGCATAACAAAACTAACTCACTCACTCCTGTACACATGCTCATTGCATGTTATGGAAAGCCAATCATGTCGGTGAGCTTAGCAAGGGAGAAGCACAAATTTTGTGTGCACTTACTTCAGTTTTTATACCACCTAATTGCCCTATTTCATACTAATAACGGCACAAATAAAATAATTAACCAGTTGTATTCTTAGCATTACGCAGATGTTTTGATATTGGGTAATGAAAATTCAAGATGCAAAGGGTAATCAGATTAAGTGGCACCTGGTTCTCAGGCAAGTGCCACTCACCTGTTAAAGATTTCAGTTCCTACTGTAGAGAAACATATGACATGACCTTCTGCCTCTTGGCCCATTTGGCAAACAAAGGCAGCAAATGTTCTTTAGTGGCAGTCCAGCCATGATCCACTTTACTATAGAAAAAAAGGATTTCTCATTTGTTAAAATATGAATCTCCACCTCTGTATCATAGAGCATTTTGGGAACGCTTTCCTGATACGATCTGCCTAACAGAAGTACAGTTCATAAAATTGTTGAGAAATTCAGAAGTACAGGATCAGTGTAAGACTGGAAAAAAAAGAAAAGAAAAGAAATTGAAAATGTCATTTTTAACATTTAAAAAGATTGATATCAATGTGAAGGTGTAATGAAGGTTCACCATGAAGGTGTCTCTCAAAGTTAGTGCAGCAAGTAGAACTCGGCTATGTGTCAGCACAAAAAATAACAGAAAAACTCAAATTATGGTGTATTTCAACAACACAGGGCTACAACAGCTCACACTTATTTGGATGCAATTAATGACGTCTTTGGTGACAGTGATCAGTGAAGGGATTTGGCCCAGTTGATCCCCGGCCTAACATTGCAATTTTTACTTGAGGCAATTGTGAGACAAACTGTATAAATCTAATCCCTGAAATCACAAGAACTGCAAAATAATAATAATTGGGAAGAAATGACCAACATATCCCAAGAATAACTATAACATGTTCATGACACCTGTTTAGATGCTGCAATGCCTGTCTTCGAGCACAAAGAGCACTTTTGCAACATAATTTTTGAAAAGATAAGCAATGTAAGGGACATTCAATATTGTAATTTGTGGAATAATAATGGTTCTAGTTTACCTTGTCTGCTCATCCTACTTGTTTCAATGAATAAGATAGTCTGTGTGGAAAAAAATATTGGGAGGGAAGCAATGTGCGACCACTACCCAGGTGCCATGGCATGGCCACTTAATCTGATGACACATTTTACTTGTCTGGTGACTATCTTAAACATATGATATTTGAATCAAAATCATTAGTCATTTTTGACAAAATAAAAAATTAGGAACATTTTTCAGATATAGGATAGTTTCTGATGAGTTATTTTCTTGGAAATCTTTGGGCACATTTAACTCATGCCCAAGGAAACACGGGCACCATCACAACCACTGTTAGGGCAAGTAACCTTCTTTTGAGAGGAAAAGGGAAAGCACTGACTAGGAAAGTAAAGAATACAGCTTTTGGTGTACAAAAACTTACCTCATGGGTGTGTACTGGAAAGATATTCAGAAGGAAATAGTTTTGTCTTGAAATTTGATTACAAATCATCGGAGTGAAAGTCTGTTTATGAAGGGCGCCAGAAAAATACATCACAGGTTGGACAGGACTGGTGTAGAGTATAGAAATAGTATAGAAAGTGTATAGAGCAGAACTGTGAACTTATGTGAACATAAGTGGCATGAAAGGAAGAGGAAAAGATAACACGAAAGGATCAAAAGTGAAGAAAAAAAGATGGCTGGCACTGGTGATAGCAATATTGCTAATAATAGGCGGCATACAGTCTGATGATGATATTGATGATGATGATGATGAAGACAATGATAATGATGATGATAATGATAATAATAATAGTAACAACAACAACAACAACAATAATAATAATAATAATAATAATAATAATAATAATAATAATAATAATAATAATAATAATAATAATAATAATAATAATGAATAATGGAAGGTTTTAATGGAAGAATAGGAGAGTAAAAAATTAGAGTAAAGGAAAAGAAAGATAACACTGTTCTGCATGAAGTTAATTTTTTTTTAAATGAATGAGTGTTTCTGAATCAAATTTTCACACTGACTGCAAAACTGAAATCTGTTCTCGTGAACGTCAGAATTTTTTGCAATTCAAAATTTTATGTTTTGAATATTTTTCGTAATGTATGTACTGTAGTAATATTACCCTGTGCTTATAGTTTGTTAGAAAGGCTTATAATTTCAACGTTATTACTTAAAATGTGAAATAATATAACTATCACGCTTATATTGTATATTTTTATATTTCTTATATTTATCAAAATCTACTAACTATATCTGCCCTAGGGAATGTACAAAAATTTGTCTTCCCCCTAAAATTAACCGGCGATAAGACATGCAATGTTTATTCTGGAGATATTTATCTACAGTATCAGATACATTGCCATCTGCGTCCAGTAGCACTGAAACTGGATTTCCAGAGGATCATACTTATGAACCAGATAATTCTGATGATGATGTTTTAATCAAAGAGAGCTTAATGATGTAGTGAGGGATTTAAATTTGCCTACAGAATCAGTAAAACTTTTAGGCTCTAGGTTAAGAGAAAAGGAAGTATTGGCAGAGGGTACATGTTTTTCATGGTACAGGCATCGTGAGGATTTTTTTTGTTTGTTTTGCTAAAGAAGAGAATTTGGTGTATTGCCAAGATATCCCTGCTGTCTTCAAATTTTATAACAAACTATAATTCCAAGGAGTGGAAGTTCTTCATAGATTCTTCTCAAAAAGTTTTAAAGGTTAATTAAGAAAAAATTGAAGCTATTAATAGTGAAGCAACAAAATCTAACATAAGAACAAATTAGAAACTAAAAGCTTCACTTATCTTAGTAATGTTGCAAGATCTTCCACAGCTGACATGTTTCAAGTTGTATCCAACTTATTTTCAAATACAATTTGAAACATGTCAACTGTGGAATATCTTGCAATATCACTAAGATAAGTGAAGCTTTTAGTTTCTAATTTGTTCTATTTTACATTTTAGCTTTATACTCATAGGTATTTTGCCTCATAATAGAAACATTCATCCTTCCATTCCTGTGGCTCACTCTTTTCTTTTAAAGGAAACATATGAAAATGTTAGGTTTTTGTTACAAAAACCACAGCACAAAAACCATCAATGTCTAGTTCGTGGAGAAATCACAATTATTGGACTATTACTGTCAGCAGGCTCGTTTCACAAAATATCTTTGTTTCTTATGTGAATGGGATAGCAGAGCTAGGTCACAACACTGGGAAAGGGAACAGTGACCACCTAGGACTAATTTAACAAACAAAAAAAAAACAAAAACAAAAAAAAAAAATATATATATATAAAAACTGAATCTCTTATTAATCCTTCAAAAGTATTGTTGGCACCTCTCCATGTGAAATCAAGTTTAATGAAACAATTTGTGAAAACTCTACATAAAGACATTATCTTTGTACATTTTCTCGAGAATACTATGAGTAGAGAAGTGAAGGATGCCTGGAATGCTTTCAGAAATGTTGCTTTTAATTTCCTTGGAAATAAAAAATATCTAAATTATGTTAACATACTGAAAGTGACGCTGCAAAATTTCAAACAGATTGGTTGCAACATGAGTGTCAAAGTATGAGGGGCGTTCAAAAAGAAACAAGCCGGAGTCTGGTATGCGCAAACCGGTGACAAGATGGTAATATTGTGGTGTGTGTAACAAAGTGTTGTTCCGACCAGAGCTTGGAAGTTCACAGCTCGTAGCCAGAGGGCACGCGTGCACGTCACATGACTATACTAAGCTAGCAGCAGCATGCATGAATCGTCCAACGCTGCCAGTCGCATTGCAAACAGTGAAATGGAGGCATCAAAAGAAGAGCAAAGAGGTGTTGTTCGTTTTCTGACAGCGGAAGGAGTAGAGGGAACGGACATTCATTGATGAATGTCACAAGTGTACAGCAAACACTCCATGTCCCTTGCAAGGGTCAAGGCGTGGCACAAGTGCTTCAGGGGAGGACGGGTGTTGTTAGCCGATGATGCACGGTCTGGAGCACCACACTGCATTACTGATGACATCGTCCAGCTGGTTGATGCACTCATTACCCAGGACCACTGAGGTGGGACTGAGTGCTGGAAGTGTTCACACCATCATGAAGGAACGACTGCTCTTGCGCAAAGTGTGTGCCCAATGGGTGGCCCACAGTCTTCAACCACACCAGGAAGCATGTCAAATGGCCCACTGTCTTGGTCATCTGCAGCGCTATGCTAGGGAAGGGAATGAGTTCCCGGCACGAGTGGTGGCTGGAGATGAGTCATGGTGTTACTACTTCGAACCAGAATCAAAACGACAAAGTCTCCAGTGGAAGCATCCAGGGTCACCACCACTAAAAAAGCCAACACTATCCACACAAGTGCAGGAAAGGTTATGCTGACATTCTTCTTTGACCAAGATGGCCCCGTTCTGATACACTTCCTGCAGCATGGGACAACAGTGAATGCCTAGCATTACTCACAATCCTTGACCAACCTTCGCCAAGTGATCAAATCGAAACGACCAGGCAATCTCACCTATGGGGTCATTCTGCTCCACGATAATGCAAAGCCTCATGCGGCCAACACACTTGCGGTACTCCTGCAGAAATTCAAATGGGAGGTTCTCGGCCACCCTCCATACAGTCCAGACCTCCCTCTCTCTGTGATTATGCCATTTTTGGTCCCCTTAAAAAGGCTCTGAGGGGTAAACGATTCACCTCGGATGACGACGTCCAGCTGTACATGCGGAACTGGTTCACATCGCAGCCCCGGGACTTTTATGAGACAGCCATTCACCGTTTCGTGTCACAATGGGACAAGTGTCTCAACAGCCAGGGCCAATACTTCTAACATACAGGTACTGGTTTCTGTAATTATGTCTCTGGCTCATTTCTTTTTGAACGCACCTTATACCTTTTCTTCATTCCCATCTATATTATTTTCCTGATAATTTAGGAGATTTTAGTAAGGAACAGGGTGAAAGATTTCACCAGGATATAAAAATTATGGAAATGAGGTATCAAGGGAAGTGGAGTGTTCACTTGATGGCAGACTATTATTGTATGTTAAAAAGGGACTGCTCTGAACAACATGCGAAAAGGTCAAAAAGTAGAAAATTTGAAGTGCAATATTGAACTAAGGTTATGAATGGGTTTATAATCATTATTAATTAATGATTAATTAGTGGAAAATAACAAATTATAATTATAGCCCAGTTTTTCATACAAAATTCTTGTTGAAAGTAATTTTCATTGTTTCACAAAGCTTTAATTTCATTTCTGTTATTTATGAATATTTTGAAAACCTGAAGTGATGGGAGAAAATGGAGATTATTTTCGAATTCAGCACAAAAAGTCTGTTTAGGATCACCTTTGAGATTAAAAAAAAAAAACAAGAAATAAGTTTTAAAATGCAGAACAGTGTAATGGATGAGGGAAACAATATAGAGAAAAAGTAGAGTTAAACTGTATAATTTGGAAGGAATAAGAATTGATACAATTCTGTGATGATAATAATATGATAGTATGTAATGGAGTGATAGGGAATAACAAGGGAGAGTTTACATTTTTAAAAGCAAACGGATCATGTGTTGATTATATTATATGTAGTCACAAAATAAGACAGAAAATGTGTTTAATTTGGGATAGTGGATAAAATAGTAAATGCTAGTAATTTTCCAATAGAAATAAGCAATGCAGAAGAAGTGGAGGAAATAGAGGGACAAAATGGGTTAGAAAAAATTAAAGAATAGAAATGGAAAGAAGAGCAAAGTGAAATGTCTCTGCAGGATATAAATTTAAGGGTAGAAAAAATTTTGGAATATGGTACCAAAGTGGCCCTAAAAGAAGAAAAAGCAGGAAGAGCATTAAAACTAACAAAATTGATGGCGAAAGAGCAGGGATAAAAATGGAGATAACACATGAGAGAACAAATAAGGAAAGGGTGGTATGATGCATGCATGAACACAAAGAAAAAGGTTTTTAAAGGATTAAGCAGATGGAGAACAGAGGAAGCGATAGGCAAAATTTCATAAGATGTAAATGGAGATGTAAATGCTCAACAGAAGAAAGAGTTGGCAGGGGACAGAAAGTAGCAAATTTAAAGAGGTAGTAAAGAGAAAGGATAGTAAGAAAATATGGAAAATGGTGAGGAAGATAAAAAATAACGAAATGAGAAAGAAGACACAACCAAGAGAATGACGACAATATTTCAGAAGTTTAATTGGAAAAGTAAGAGTTGCAGAAACAGGAAGATGAGAGAGAGCTAAGAGAAAAAAGAAAACAGATGAAAGATTAAATGGAAAAATACAGATTGCAGAGGAGGACAATAAATTAGAAACCTAGAGACAGACAAAACAGTAGAGTTGGATGGGGAATTCTGGAAAGAGTTTGGCAAGGAAAAGTTGATACTTAGAGTAATGACAAAAGTATTGAACAAAATTATTGAAAATGATAGTACCAATTTATAAAGAGCAGGGAGGGATAAACAAAGGAGGGTGTTAGAGGGGAATTGAGGAGCGTTTTTTTCAAAACTCGATAGATGCACAAAATGCGTTTTTCAGAAAAACTGTTTTTTCTATTTATTGGCAATACTAATTGGTTTGCACAGCAACTATATTAATCATTGAATTCTCCTTCCTGAAACTGCCTCACTGAATGTGAAAAGAAACAAATACCATAGTTTAACCAGTGCAAATTTGACGTTTGAAAACACAGAGTTTTTTCAAAACTCGATAGATGCTGATTAACTTTTCTGCATGAGCAAGAAGTTAGCACATGAAGCTTCGTTATTTTTGTCATTTATCGTTTTTTTTTTACTTTTTATTTAGGTATTTATTATTTTTTATTTATTTTCACCTTTTCGAAATACATAATGTCCTATACAGCCAACATATTAATGTTTATAAGGATTATTTTATTAGGTATAAACTTAGAAACTAAGTATCTTCCTTTCATAGAAGTTTGAAAACAGTGTTGTAATTAATTTAATTTAAAAGGTGAGTTAATTAATAACACTGAACAACACTTACAACATATTTTTCTGGGACGCGTTTCGAAGGTAACTTTCCTCCATTATCAACCGGACAATAACTGGGTTTCCATGGTGCTTGATGGTGCAGATGGTGATGCTTCTTCTGGTGTTTCTTCTGGTGGCGGTTCAATGAACTTACTGAAAATGTCTCTCTGAGGAATGTCGAAATTAAATACTCGGTTTCTATTTTTTAAAATAAAGATTTGTTCCCATGTGGACAGTTCTTGTTTTCCGGTAATGTGTTTGAGAAGTTTTGCTTCTAGCTTTATGTCATGATTTTTTGTCCAAAAGTGAAACGCAACTGCTGATTTTTCTAATTGTTTACTCTTGATGTTCGTAACGTGTTCCTTGCATTTAATTTCTAAATTTCTTTTGGTTTTTCCTATGTATATTTCGTTACAATCACTGCATTCAATTTGGTATATGCCAGATTTTTTGTTAGGTGGAATAGCATCTTTGATGTTTGAAAGTAGTAGGTTTTTTATGGAGTAATGGTTTACTGCTGCTAGCTCAATGTTGTATTCCTTGAACACCTTTTTAAATTTATCAAAGGCCCATGGATGATATGTGAATTTTTTGAATATCATTTTTGTTTTTGCTGCTGTGAGAGTTGTAGTTTCTTTTAATAATTTTTTCTTTTCTGCTTGTTTTACCTTTTTATCTACTAATTCTTTGGGAAAGCGGTTTTTTTGTGCTATTTCAATTATTTTGTAATGTTCTGTTTTATATTCTTCTGCTGAAAGAGGGATGTTCACCAATCTATGTGTTAAACTATTGAAAATTGCTTCTTTGCGGCTTCTTGGATTGTAACTATTAGCTTTTATGTAGTTGTCTGTCTGCGTTGGTTTTCTGTGAATACCGAAATTTATTCTGTCCTTGTTTTTGATTAATTTTAGATCTAAAAATGGTAATTTATTATCTTTTTCTACTTCCACTGTGAAATTTATACTTTTGTCCTGTATGTTCAGAAGTTTTAATGTGTCACTGATGTGTCTTTTTGGAACTATTGCAAATATGTCATCTACATATGGAACGGTGGGGGAATCTGTGCCAAAAGAACCCGAAGATCGTTCTCGTGTACACTGACGGGTGGCAGATACATTGCAAATTAAGAAACTGAGGGTCTGCAGCTGTACACGTACCGCTACAGCTTGCAGCGGCGTGTTAACTGGTATGCTGGTGGTAGAGATGGTATGCGCCACCAGAATAGCAACACCACCACATGCCCGTCGATCAGCTGGTAGTCATGTCTAAAGGCCAAAAATCCACGAAGATGCAGTGCGTGATGAGGTTGCAAATGGGTTTCTTGTAGACAGACGATGGATGGACAACGTTGAGAAGTTAGATGCTGTGTGTCCGAAACACATACTCGGAACCCATTAACATTCCACTGGATCATTTCCATGGTAAAAGTAAAAAAGATTAATGCTTAGTCTTCAGCTTTTTCAGGCTCACCTTGGCTGATCTGGGCCCTAGAATGTGACATTCACCATCCTCTGGCAACTCCTCATATGTCCGGGAGGCAGAAGTTCCCCTGCGGTTCGCGAGCGGAACTTCAATGAGGATGTGCGGCTGCTGGCGCGAACAGTAGGCCTGGAACGAGGTCTGTCGACAGGTCGGCTACGACTTTTGGACGACTTGCGGAATGCTGTCTACACGGCGGAAGAGGTGCTTGCCGGTGCAAGTGTGGCACGACGCAGTGGAGAAGTACTTGCTGGAAAGTCAATCTGGGTTGAAGCCTCTGCTGTAGGGACATGCTGCAAGCCCACAGACTGCACAGGAGTGCGGCGGACTGCGATCGAATATCCTGTCGTGGTCGCAGGTTTCAACAACTCGAAGCGCCGGCGCACTTCCAAAAAGGTAAGGCGCTCATTGACACGCAACTCTTGGATGCACTTCTCATCCAAAAACTTGGGACACTGACGCGAGCTGGACGAATGGCCTCCAAGTTGACACAGCAGGGTTCCCGAACACAGACCGTATCCTCGTGTGCAGCTAAACCGCAACGCTCGCAGGCTGGTCGCATGACGTCCTCGTATGTCCGAACCGCTGACACTGGAAACAGCGCATCAGGTTAGGGTGACACGGGCGAACTGCAGCATGCTCGTATCCGCAGAAGATACACTCCGGTAACTCAGCGCCCTTGAATGTTAGAAATACCGTACACATAGGGTTCTCTGCGCCATCCTGCTTACGGGTGAGACGGTACGCCTGACATACTCTCTGACCTGACAGACAGGTGGCAATTTCTTCGTTTGTCGGACCGTCCAGGCAGGAGGTGGTAACAACTCCCCGACAAGTGTTTAGCGATTTGTGTGGGGCTACCCGGATGGGGTAGGAGCCCAACAAAGTCGCCTTCAGCAGCTTCTGGGACTGGTCCGCATTCGCCGTCTCAACTAAAAGTGTACTGTCCCGCACTCGCGTTGCGTTCTTTACAGTGCCACCGATTCTATCAAGTTCACGCTTTATATAGAATGGACTAAGTTCTTTCATCGTTTTCCCTTCAGTTGCCAATGTCATTACCAAAAACTGTCACTGGCAGAGGGTTTGCGCGGATACATGATGATTTGGACCCCCATCCGGAACCGTCGGCGTCAGCCTGCCATCCGGGGCTCAAAGGATAAAAGACACCAAACTCTCCACGGTCAATGCCGCCATGGAGACCCCTCCATGACTGGGGAGTACCCTCCGATCTCCACTGCTTGTCCACATGGGTAAACCGTTCACCACGCGCATCCGGCTTTATTCCCTCACCACAGGAATAACCGCCTGTGGCTCCCCAGTTTAGGCCACGCTGCCTCAACGGAGTCAGCGTGGATTCAGGGGACTTCGGGTTGATTACACCGGGGTAACGGCACACGGCCGTCGGGGTATTAACACAGGCCATGCCCTCAGGGAGCTACGTGGGTGTACATGACGTGTGGAGCCCGCCTCGGTAGCGTGATGGTTAGCGTGTCTGCCTCACGTTCAAGAGGTCGCGAGTTCGAATCTCGCTTAGGGTAAGGTTTTTTTTCCGAGGGTTTCCCTAACCTGAGAAGACGAATGTCGGGTAACTTAAAGCTCCATGGACCTCGGGCTCATTTGAGCATCATTTCACCCATTTCATTTCATTCATTCGTCCGATATGACACAAAGTTGGAGGACGTTAATTAAAAAAAAAAAAAAAAAAAAAAAAAAAACCGTGTGGACGGGCTCCGCATCTAAGACTACACATGGGGGCAGTGTGAAGGGTCCGCCCAACCTTCGTGCCTGAGACCTCCGAAGAGTACACAAGTCGGGGGGCGCGCTGAAAACCGTGGGACAGGACCACGGAGATAGGAAAGATCCCTGCTGGTGAGACAGGAGTTATAAACCTAAAGCCTTACATACTAATGAGAATAAACCTAGAAGAGGAAGGGGATGATAAGGAGTAGCGGTTAAACCAACTACACGTGGCGCAGTTGATGGTGGTGGAAGGGGTGAAATGACGGTGAGTGGCTCGGGGTCCCGGGTACGTTAAACCCGTGCCTACCGTAGTAGGGCCCCCTGAGGGGTATAATTTTGTGTTGGATGTTGAAAGAATGGAATATCAGATAGTAATTTGTTGTTGTTTAACGACGCCGTCAATTGCCGGGATCACATCAGCGTCGCCGGTGTGCCGGAATTGTGTCCCGCAGGAGTTCTTTTAGATGCCAGTAAATCTACTGACACGGAGCTGTCGTTTTTAAGCACAATTAAAAACCATCGGTCTGGGCCTTGTTTGAACACACGACCTTGGGATCAGTAGGCCAGCGTCTAACCAACTGAGCCACCCAGACCGACATGGAATATCAGACTTAACAGAACAAAAGGCTGGGCTAATGCAGGGGTGTACACTCAGTCCCATTTCGTTCAACATATTTATAGATGGCATTTCAGAGGTAGTTAAAAGAAAATATGGGTTGTGTCACTATAATGAATAAAGAAATTCCTGGTTTACCATTTGCAGATGATCTAGTGGTGGAGCAATACAATATAGAGAAAACAAGTTATTTAAAAAAGTTAAAATGAGCAAATATGAACAATGCAACATGAATGGTAAAGAGATTAGGGCAGTGCAAGTGTCTGATTACTCAGGAGTAAAATTGAGCAGCAACTGAGGACGAAAGGCATACAGTAAAAAAGTACCAACAAAAGGGATGGCAAAAATGCTGGGCTTAAGAGTATTTAAGTACAACCAGAGATGACAATAAACTGGCTAGAAAGTATTTATTAAGCAGTAACAGAATCAAGGATAGATGTGCAATGGAAATTTCAGGGCTAACAGAAGCAAGTGTGGTATAGCCTTGCCACAATAACATAGTGCATATGAAGAATGTTGACAAATATTTGTGAGGCCTATCTCTAGTACACATGACTAAGCGGTTTTTCTCCAAATTTCAGGAAATCTCCTAGTCATGTACACAGTTCAAAGATATCAAATTATATGTCTAGTGCTAACAGCACGACAAACTCCAACTCTCCGATCATAATGAGGACCTTCCTGAACGTGATATGGATTTTCAGGGGCCCAGTACCGACTGTTATGAGTGTTGACACGACTATTTAGGTAGAACCACGCCTTGTTGGAAAAGAACAGAAGCTTCAATTAAACCATCACTCACTGATGAAGGAAACCATTTACAATAATGCATTCATGATACTAGGTCACCTTGTTTTAAAGCATGGACACTTGTACATTTATATGGTTTTAGTTTTAAGAATTTAGTTGCTCTTTGTGCAGAAGACTCCGAAATTCCCACCTTTTGTGCTAATTTTGGGATTGATTTG